>CAIGQZ010000690.1:8643020-8686583 GCA_903798205.1 Danio tinwini | reverse complement strand
TCCATGCATCCATCCTTTTAACCATATATCTACCTCTCCATCCATCCTTTTAAACATATATCTACCTCTCCATTCATCTATCCATCCATCCTTTAAACCATATATCTACAGTACCTTTCCATCATTCATCCACCCATCCATTTTTTTAACCATATATCCACCTCTCCATAAACCCATCCATCACTTTTATTTCTATTTATCAATCCATCAATTCATTTCAGTCTCTCCTTTTCTGTCTGTCTAGGAATTCACTAATCCATCCATCAGCCAATTAAATGATAAACCCATCAATCCATTACCTTATTCTCCAAATATCTACCTCTCTCTCTCTATCCATCCTTTGTTGGGGATAAATGCTCAGAACACAAATTTAAATCAAGTATAAATTCTTCAACAAGAACCACACAGCACAATAAACAAATAAAACTCCAACATTCAATCCACGATCTTAAACACCACGTCAACTCGAAACAAAAGAACCAGATCAGATTTGACTGTCAGGTTTCTAGAACGTGTTAGATAGGAAGCTGAGTAGAAAGCAGGGGGGGCTGCTTGCATTCGGCGAGCTAATAAGCCTAAGCTCTTTAAAATGAGAGTAATCCAGTTAGTGTGGGTAAATGGCTAATGTCCAGCTAATCAAATTAGAGGCAAAACTGGTTTAGTCTGCCATATCTGGCAAACCTCAACCTGCCATCCTCCGCATTGTCCAAAAATACAGATGATAAACGCAAGATCCTGTTGCCATTAAACACGTTGGTTGGTCAAAGCTCTCAAATATACTCGTGACTACACACCTTTGACATACTGAGGCCTGAGTCAATATATATAGAAGGATGACATTCAGCGATATTCAATTAGAGTAATGCACAGACTACGCATCTGCAATAATGCAACATCACAAATCATGTGCCCAGCCAGTTGTAGCTGCAGGCTGGATCGAATGATTATGCGGTATAAATGTGGGGCTGTTAAGTCTATTGGACCCAGGAGATTTTATTCTAAATTTAATAATGGGAAACGTGGAAGTGGAAAAGGGTGGAATATTTTGAGAGGCACGCCACGCCACGCAAAAACCATCATGTTTCACAGAAATCTGGACACCGATCTGTGTGGGGAAAAAAAGTGGAACGCCATTGTCAAAATAGGTTTTCAAGCTCTGTAATTACTCAACATATGAGTCTAAGAAGGTCAACATAGAACGCTAATTAACATGTAACCCAACCTGAGAAAAGTATAATTGCGTCCACAGAGAGGACGAGAGGTAGAGGGAACAAGTTACAGTTAGTACATGAGGTCGGGCCCCTCGAGGCCCCAATCAGCACCAGTTTCTTTTAACATGTTAAAAAATATTGTTCTGCTTTCCAACAATGGCCACCCAGCAGAGAAGATAAACAAAGGTTTCCATTTAAGAATAATCACCAACGCGGGTGAAAAGAGCCAGATCGTGACTTAAGCTCTTAGTTAACATGCCTAATGTTTAATATTGGAACAGGAATTTATTTCCAGTCTTCTTCTTTTCCTAAAATATTTAATTTCACACATGGAGCACGTCAGAGTTGCATTAGTCTTGATCTTCCAGCATCTCTGAATGCACCTCTCTATTATTGCTCTCCGGCTCATTTGTGGTAACATGAGAAAGTGTGTGTGTGTGTGTGTGTCTGTGTGTGTCTGTGTGTGTGTGTGTGTGTGTGTGTGTGTGTGTGTGTGTGTGTGTGTGTGTGTGTGTGTGTGTGGGGGGGGGGGGAGAGAGAGAGAGAGAGAGAGAGAGAGAGAGAGAGAGAGAGAGAGAGAGAGAGAGAGAGAGAGAGGAGAGAACAAAAGATGCAGATGCACTCATGACCACAAGATGGAGCCCCCAGGCTTCTCTCTACCACAGAGTCAACCAATCAATAAATTAATTTTTGGTGGAAGAATTTGTAGGCCTGGTGCCCAGGAACCAGGAAGCCACCACCTTTACCCACAAGTTTAGACGTGACCACTTTAACAGACTAAATGTTCAGCTAAGCATTGGTAAATGATATCTGCAGAAAGAGGTGCTCAAACTGTTTTCTTAACCACAGCAGCTGTGAAAAGATAGGAACAGCACTGGCTACTGCAGATAAGAAACCAAAAATCAAGGATGCACAAAATTCAGCCTCTAAAACTCAAATTTAAACTCAAACTCAAAATCTAAAACTCAAATTATATTTCATGTTATTGTCCAACAACCTGTTTGCAATCAATATTAAAATTCTATAATAATTTGTTTATGAAGAAGAAAACGGCTTTATACAAATTTGAAATTACATATTAAATTCACAGTATAAAACTATTGAGATTTACTGATGCTATAATTAATATTTAGTGTTATATTTAATATTTGATATTTAACTGTGCTATAAATTACCAATGACCCTAAAGATTAGCTTTAAAGGGACAGTTGACCAAAAATTATGAATTACTCACTCTTTACTTGTTTTAAATCAGTATGAGATTTGTTTTGTCTGTTAAACATAAAGGAAGATGTTTTGAAAAAAGTTAAAAACCTGTAACCACCCAGGCACACAACGTCATAAGGCATTAATATTAGGTTAGATTTAGGTCGCCAGCATCTAAGGACAATGTTATATTGATATCCAATGATGCTGTAAATTGATGTTGATATTTGGTTGTGTTGGAAAGGGACCAAAATCCAGAGTCTAACCAACATCTTAAACTAATGTCATATTGACGTCAAACACTGACAGTGTATTTGTCAGGTACGGCAACCAAAATCCAAAGTCTGACAAACGTCATATTGGTAATGGCCACACATCAAGCTATAACATCATTAGACGTTGATATATTTTAGTTTTTAGGTTGTGTTGGAAAGTGACCAAAAGCAACGTCTGTTTGATGTTGGACATTGATGTCAGCCTGACGTTGGGTTCTGACGTCAACCAGATTTTCATTTCCAAGCAAAATGCAATGTCCCACGACGTCAATTTGACGTCATGTTGACATCCTGTGCCTGCTGCATGGGCATTGACCTCCATAGTGCTTGTTTTTTTATGGGGTTACAGGTTTTCAGTTTTCTTCAAAATATCTTTTTTGGAACCACTTGAAAGTGAGTAAATAGTGAGTACATTACATTTTTTGGTGAACTATGCCTTTAAGTGAGCAAAAATTTACATGACAAAGAAAAATTCAATCTAAATGAATAAATAAATTCAGTATTCAGTATAATCTTGCTACATTGTGCAATTTTGTTGAAGAAAAATCAAAAGAAAACTTTAAAAAACACCTTTGTCAATAAAGTTTTCATATGGTGAATGACCACAATGACTAAAGAGACGGACAAGTATGCCGATGCTGCAGTTCAAAGCGAGCTGCAGTTTTATCCAGTATTTACATTCTGCAACTGTCTGTGCTTCATTTGTCCTGGCATTGGAGGATGAGCATAAAGCATTCCCTCTCATTTTCCCACCAATTTGCAGATAAACAAACACCAAGCATTCCATTGACTTTCTGGCCACTAAAAACAAGAAACCAGCGGGAATGAGCAGACTGCTGCCCACCTACATGGCGGTGTCTTAGCATGGACTGCCCGTGTAAGAAACCACAGGCCATTATAAAACAAGGGCATTTCATGAAATATCAAATCAGAGATGGTTGTGCGCTATTGGCAGAGCTCTCATTTGATTCACAGCAGGACGAATGTGCATTGGGAAAATGGGTGACAGAAATGGCTTTTGTCAATAGTGGCTTTTTTTCTATTATGGAAACAGCAAGGTGCCTCAGTGGTCCGGCCACTGCATGTAAACTGCTTCCTAGGATTAGTGTTGAAACTCAGTTTATCCGACTTCCTAATCAAATTAGCCATGCCACCACATGCTGGCTGAACAGTCTTCTCATAGCTGGCAGTTCTATGACACAAAACATCTCTACTATTGCCTGATGCCACCTCTCTCCCTTAGTCATGGAATTTTATCTCTGTTGACTCCCTGTCTATTTATATATAACTCTTTATTTTAAGGTGTTGCAAATATAGATGTTTAGTAACAGCAGTAAATTATACATAGCTACTAATAACCTTAACCCTATGGTAAGTACAAATTACTAATGTGTAATTATACCATTACAACAACATCATGTTAAAAACGGTATTCATCAGGATGGATCCATGTTTTAATGTTGTTGACGCCAAATTCTGACCCTTACCATCCAAATATCGCAGCAAAAATCGAGACTCATCAGACCAGGCAACATTTTTCCAATCTTCTATCTTTCAATTTTGGTGAGCCTGTGCAAATTGTAGCCTCAGTTTTCTGTTCTAAGCTGACAGGAGTGGAACCCGGTGTGGTCTTTTGCTGCTGTAGCCCATCCGCCTCAAGGTTGGACGTGTTGTGCATTCAGAGATGCTCTTCTGCATACCTCGGTTCTTACGAGTTACTGTTGCATTTCAGCTCAGACCAGTCTGTCCATTCTCCTCTGACCTCTGGCATTAACATGGCATTTGCACCCACAGAACTGCCACTCACTAGATATGTTCTCTTTTTTGAACCACTCTCTGTAAACCCTAGAGATGGTTCTGCATGAAAATCCTAGTAGATCAGCAGTTCTGAAATACTCAGACCAGCCTGTCTGGCACCAACAACCATGCCACGTTCAAAGTCACTCAAGTCAACTTTCTTGCCCATTCTGATGCTCGATTTGAACTGCAGCAGATCGTTTTGACCATGTCTACATGCCTAAATGCATTGAATTCCTGCCATGTGATTGGTTAATTAGAAATTTGCATTAACGAGCCAGGGAGTGTATTTAAACGAAAAACTGAAGTAGATACATTTTAAAAAAGGTTTGAAGAACATTACATATTTTAAGTTGCTCTCCTTTTACTACATATGCTAACTTTCTCAAGACAACATAATAAGAACACAAAACAAATTTAAAAAGTGTTAGTTTTATTTCACCTCCAAAGCCTGTTTTTTAATCTATTTTTAGCCTCAAAATTAGCCACACAGTGCACAATAGCAGCAAGATTGCCTGAAATGTGAAATAAAGATAAAACATAATTCACTGGTGCGTCTTTGTTTCTAAATGGGTGTATATTAGTCCCTAAAATGTACAAAAACGCAACAAGCATTTAGGATGCTGTATCAGTGACGCTTACTGCACTGCACATATTCTCAGTGCTCTAATTGCTACCCTAAAGAGTGTGCTTTTGCCACCCCCTAATTTAGTCAAAACACCTTCAACACAAACACAACATTTCCTGTGCTGCCATCCCGGTTTCCTCTTTTACCGGCTGTTAGCTCTTGTCTTTCCAGTCTTGAAGATACGCTATCATGCATCGCTCATTGTTAATTGTTTGTTTTCCTAGCATCACTCAAGGGCCAGTGCTATCGCTTTTCAATGTTACACATTCCAACAATAACCAGTCGGCTTTGGTTTCTGTCTCTCCGCGAGCCAAGAATGTGAAGTCTAAAGGATGGTTAGATCCTACTCATGAGCCTTCCAGCTGCTAAATGTATAAACCATAAGAAATTACACATGAAACTTTGGGCCCTTTAGCGTTGATCAAATATAAAGGCTGTGCGATGATTATTTCCCTTGTGAATCTTGAGCTTCGGCCAAAGTCTCAGAGATTGGGGCCCAGTTCCTCTCGTTCTCCTGCCATTACAGCTCTGATGAGCAAGAAATTGAGCTCTAATTATTCAGAGAAAAATAAATGGTCATTTAGGGTTGAAAAACAACTGATGAAAACTCTTTGTTTCACGCTTTGGAGAGTGGAAATCATTGAAATATAAACTAATCACGAAGTTAAGAATGCTTTGTTGCGTCTACTGGGAATAGGTTGGCACGATGAGGTAATGCGCAGCCAAAAAAAGCCCTTGCCACACAGCGTGTGCCCTTCAATCCACCAGGGCTGGTTAATATGACATCTCACTGTGGCTGTTCATTTTTCCCCATTATCCGTTTTGATCAGTGTGTGTGGCTTTGTGTGCCGCTCCCCAGGGCCGTAAGTCAAGCCCCCCCTGTGCTTGAGCCACTGGAATGTTCCATAGATGGTGAATTTCACCTCTATGGGGATGATCTCACTGATTATGACATCATGAAGGCAGGTTGATTTATTAAGGCCCACTGATGAGGCCGTATTTAAATAAACACCAGCATCCTTTCCCGAGTTAAAGATATGGTTCCCTCGAGGGCCTTCACATGGGCTGGCTTAAAGGTTAAGCAGGAAGTTGAATCGATTCGCGTGGAATGAGTCGATGGCTTTAACATTTTGCCCCCGTTTCGAACTTATGTGCCCCGTGACAATGTCGACCAGGTGCGAGCAGAAGCACGGGGGTACTCTCCAATCGCCTATGCAGATTACTGTAAGAACAACAGCCTGTGGTGGTGTTAAACCTCTGCTAAATAGCTTGTCTACCCTTGTTAACACCCAGGCCTGGGCTGAAATTGAGTTCAGCTGTGGCGTGGCATTACTGAGCATTTTATGTGCTGGATCATAAATCAAGGCCCCTCACGCCGGCTGCAGCCCCTCCGGTCACATTTCCACCTTCCTCAGTCCCCATTAGCTCCCACACATTCTGCTTTCCAGGGGAAATGGGGACAGACTATAGAAATGCTACAACAAGTGTCCTAAACTAAGGATGGGTGATGTGATATCATTTGCAGTATAATAGTAAAAATTCTGCCCACAATAAAAATCTAGACTTATCGTAATAAAAATAAGAATACCTACAATCGGTCTGTGCAACGATTTAATAAAGTTGAATGTTGGCAATACAGTTAAGCGTGAATGAGCCTTAATACAAAAACTGACATGCGTTTACTTTAAATTCATTTCATTGCATCAGTCAAGTGTTTGAAATCACTCCCTTTTTTGTTATCAGATGTGGTCTCATATCACAAAATGAAAAATAAATCCTACTATGTTTTCAAATTCATTACAGTGATAAAGGCTAGGTCAATTAGCATTGCATTATTTACTTTATGTTTATTGAATTCCCAGCATGGCTTGAATAACAGAAACACTTTTTTTTTTACTTAAAGAGTGTATAAACAAGAGAGAAAAGTGTGAACATGTTAATGCCTGTCTGAGAAAAGTGTATAAAGTGTGTATTGAGGGGTTTTACAGCCTTAAAACATTTATAGTATTTGTAAAGAAATAAAGCAGACTACTTTGCGGATTTCGCCTATTGCAGGTTATTTTTAGAATGTAACTCCTGGGAATAACGAGGGACCACTGTAATTTAGATAATGCCACAAGCGTTTGTCCATTTATAAGTTTCTGTCATGTTTATCCTCTTTCCTCTGCGGTGTCTTCTATTCAGTAATCTAGATGCAGAGTTAATGTGCAAGGGTGCCCTCTAGTTTCCAGTATAAATAAAACAGAAATAATATTACAATGTGTGACCACAACATTATTTCAACTCCTCGAGACCCACTGTTCTGCGAAGATTTCCAACCTGTTTTAACGAACATAGGCTCATTCTAAAAACGTTGCCCTATATACATTTCTGGAGGTCGCGAATTATGTAGCCAGAGGTACGTATGGCTGCATTTTGTCTTTAAAATGAAAGCTACTAGGCGGTATGACATTGTTCCTTTTTTGCACTTACCAGTTGACCTCTTACCTCCATATGGATGGCTTTCCTGCTACAGTTTGTCCGGTTAGCTCGCCATGTACGTGGGTGGACTTGAGACGCCGAGAGAAGTTGACTACGACGATGGGGTTTGAGTCCCACGAAGAACAGCAAAATAAAAACAGAAGTCAAAAACTAAAATAAACACATAAATAACAGGGTGTGAATGTGAAAATGTAGTAAAAAAATAGGTGAGGGCTTTTCTTTTTCTGGATAGCTTTTCGGTTGGGTTTAAGGAAGTGGGTAGGCGGGTGTTTTTGAAAACACTATTGGTTAAGTTTAGGGAAAGAAAAGCACACTTGTGCCCCCTCCTCTCTCTCCCGATGGCCTGCACTTACATTGCATCCGAGTTGGATCTCGCTTACGTCATCGTTTATGCGCAGTTCAGTTTAAAAGAAGAGAAGTACTCTCCCTCAGCACAGCGGAGATTTCTTTAGTCATATTGTTTTTGTCGATTCATACGCAGTGACACAATTAAACATTTCACCAAACCGATCAGCCACTTTTGACGCACATAAATAATCATAAAAGTCCTTGTGCTGCATGTTTTAGAAGGTTTGCTGAAGCTGCAGCTGTCGTGCAGTGAGGGGTTTGTATCTTTAATAAACTACGACAGTTTGCGTTAATTTAACAGTAAGAATAATTAATAAATCCACATGAACAGTCCCTTAAAAGTCATTCCTCGTCTTAAACTTCGGTCTAAGGTGCACTTTGTACCCACACTGCAAGCGTACCGCGCCAAAGCCCAAGTGTGGCACACCGCTCTGGCCCACCTCTTCCAACCAGGCAAGGGTGGGCCAACTGAATTGCGCCTGAGCCTGATTCAGAGCGCCTGGGCCCGGTTCAGATAGCATAGTGTGAGTGCGCCCTCAGTCAGTGAGTCAGTCAGTCGACATCGACCTCTGGTGGATTTACGTGAGAAAACAGGCACGAATGGCACTTACGAGAGAAATTTGAGATCTCAACAAGCATACACAGCGGCCTCTAGTGGATTCACAAAAACTAAATCTGCAAAAAACATACCACCGGGGTTGTATTTAGCAATCTCCAGAAATGTACATAGCGGTACGATTTTAGAATGAGCCTGGGTTGGTTTCAGCACACCTGCTTGTGTGTTTTGTAGAATCCTAAAAGATTAGCAGCTTCGGTGTGTTTAATTATGGTTTAGATTTTCTGGGTAGTAGGCATCCAGGAGCAGGGTTGAAGAAACTTCATTTGTTCTGATGTAGGATGTAGATGTAGGACGTTTTTTTCAGTGTATACATATAAATTATTTTATTAATATTATTATTGCATATATTGTTATAATACCAGAACATATATTTAATTCACATTGCCCATACCTAACCCAAACTCTTAAAAGCAGTGCCCACCTTGGTATAGCTACTTTTACATTTTATAGCAGTTCCTTTTTTCAGAAGGACATCTGGTCATGCTGTGGTTACTTCTCGCTGATGCTTTGACCGGTACAAGTGTGCACTTTTATATAAGCTTTCTCACGGTGAGTGGATATGGGAATTAAGTTAATCATAGCTTCAGGGCTAGACATTTCCAGAGGTGGGAGCAAGGGCCAGTGATTACAGCGCTCAGGGAATTGAGCTGCGAGCATTGAGGGAATGGACCTGCTCACCTGCAATCGAGCTGCAGAAGGGCGCTATTGTATTTGAATAATGAACCTGAGGGCAATATGGTGGTGTGTTTGTGAGGGAGTGTGTGTGGATAAATAATGACGGAGGTAGGAGGAGTGTTTGTGTGCGTGCATAATGAAAGGGCAGAGGGAATAGGTGAACATGTGTGTTTGTGCAATAGGGCAAACTGCATATGCTTGTGTTTTTATTCATGGAAACACAAGTGTGAGATCAAAGCGCAGGTTTATTGAGAAGTGTCTGTGCAAGGGCTGTTAAATTCAGAAGGGTGTTGCGGTGAATGAAAAGATGAGGACAAAAGCTAAAAGAGAAAATTAAATGAAATGGATGCACATTTTTTATTTAAAAAGTCTCAAAAGTCACTTATTAGTTATATTTAAAACTTACTAAAATTAAACAAAAATTAAAGCTGACCTTAAAAATTAAATATTCTCATGAAAAAAATCTAAACAAAATGAAAACTACAGTACAAACACAAATAAAATGAACTCTTCCAGATTAAATTTAAACTGATATTCAAAGTAAACAAATATGAAATCTCCTATACAATACAAATATAAAATAAAATGTAAAAAAAATCTATTAAAATAATAAGTGAAATGTTCAAATGTATAATTATGGACAACATAACAACAGACAGAGCCAAAAGGTTCAATTTTAAATATTTTGACCATACCCTGAAGCATTTATTTTGGGCAGCAGCTGGAAAAATTTGACTTGCTCTCAGCACTCTTGCTGGCTAAAGTCAAAAGTCAAGGTTATCCATGATCACGACACCAGCGTCCACCCTCCTGCTGCTTTCACAGATCACAGCCTTGCTCTTCCAGCTGAAGACCTCAAGGGCTCCACCTGGCCTGCCACAAACTTCCCTTCTATATCTGACTTGTAACCTATGAGGTTAACAACCCTTCACTGACACAAGGACTATAATCATTCCTTTCTGCATGTGTCTGAACTAACATTTGCCAATTATGTATTAACACATATACCAAATGGCACACACATTCTGACACGTAAAGCAGGCAATCGCCTATTCTCATCATTGTCTTTGGTCTACTATAGTGCTGCACAATATATCGTTTCAGCATTGAGATAACAATGTGCAAATCTGCAATAGCCACATCACAGGATGTGCAATGTTAAGTCTGGTTTAGAGTTAATCAGACACTCACAGCGTTTCTGTGTGGAGTTTGCGTGGGTTTCCTCCTGGTGCTCCGGTTTCCCCCACAGGCAAAAGACATCTACTATACAGTAGGTGAATTGAATGAGCTAAATTGACCATAGTGAGTGTGAATGCGAGAGTGTATGGGTGTTTCCCAGTACTGGGTTGCGGCTGGAAAGGCATCCGCTGCGTAAAGAATTTGCTGGATAGGTTCATTCTGCTGTGGTGACCCCTGATAAATAAAGGGACTAAGCTGAAGGAAAATGAATGAATGAAGTCATCTGATGAAATTGTATTCATATATATTGCAGAAAAACTAAACATCGCAATGTCACATTTTTTCCAACTCCACTACTAATAAAAATAATAAAAGCAAAAAAATACATAAACAAAAACAAAACAAACTAAAATTGTTGGCACAGATAGCCCCATTTGTGGGCAGTGCGCTGACATATAGTATTGTATTGGGCATTTAAGTCGCAGCTAGCAAACTTTATCTATTCAGTCACTCCTCTTACTCTCCAACTTCGCTCCAGTCTAAATACTGTCCTTTCCCAATAACGAACAAAATTGGCAAAACATAATCTTAAAAAAAAGAAAACTCTTTAAGAGCATAAAAGCCAAATCTGCTCCCCTATATGATAACGAGGCATTAACTTACATATTTGCCACATTGAGTATGATCATAAACCAGTTTGTCAAACTTTACAAGTTTTCTTTATTGAACAAATAGAGTGATTTAAGTTAGTCTAGACATTTCTCTGAATCTCCATCGAGGCAGTGGAGTACTGCCTCAGTACTGCCTCCAGGGCCCGGTGCCCTTTGCCAGATGGCTTTGCAGAGTTTTGCTAACAAAGTCATTAAAACGCCTCATTTAATTTAAATTTCATCCAAGACAAATCTCCCAGCAGTCCAAACCCTCACACACACACACAACTGCCCACACACCCCCTTTCAATCCCAGAGTACTAACCATTGAAGAGTGGACCCTTGCAGAGTCCTTGGAATCAGTATTGCTGTCTTGGTCCTTTTTTGAAAGCCAAAAAAAGGATCTGTTAGTACTTAAAGAAATGACAGACAAGCAGAAACCAGAGCGTACCCATGTCTGATGACCAAAGTGAAAAAAGTGGGAGATTTCTCCCAATGTCCCCCTTCTGGTCCCTTAACCACATCCCTGCAAGCTGATGTCAGTTTCAGCAAAGAGGATTTTTCATCGCTTGACCAATTTCCCCCAAAACCCCCAGACAATAGCTACTGTACTCCTGCACAGTAAAAAGGAAGAGGACCCATCTCACATATGAAAAAACACAAAGTCTAATATGAGTCAACCGCCCTTTCCCTTGATCTGAATGACTGATGAATGTTATTAGACCAATTCACTCAAAGTTCTTCCTGTTCTTAAATTGCAAGCTTTTGCAACCATCAAAAACAACACCATATTCAACCTCTTTCATCAAGACCACCAACAAAACAATAAATTGGTAACATTGGCCAAAGTTTTTAATCATATTGCCACATCAATGAAGTTGTGCAATTAAAAACAAGCACTTCCATTGTCTGTTCGCACTTACGCAACTCTTTGGGTTTTGCCTATGTGAAGTATTTTATTTGAAAAAAATAATTTCATATGTTATCACACCCTTTCATTTTTTATGTTTTAAATTAATATGCTACTCTACTCTGAAAAGACAAATTTACCTCATTATTTGGCATTGGAATTGTATTTCCTCGCCAAGCGCTAAAAGATTCATTAGAATCAAAATTGGCATAGTTAAATTCTTTACAATTCCTATTCTTGCTCAAGAGTATCCTGGAACAGCGTGTAAACATCAATATTATGAGGCAGATTACTGAATAATTTAAAAAGCCCAGCAGAGTGTAAATGCAGAGCAGCAAGGTACTGGCACGCTATTGCAGGGGTTCCCAAACATTTCAACCCACGACCACTAAAATGCCAGTGACTCACACACAGAAATGCCAACTGAACCAGCTGAAACTTAAACCAGCGACCTTCTTGCTGTGAGGCAATTGTGCTGTCCACTGTGCCACCGTGCAGCAGTTGGTGTTTATAAAGTGTTTTCTTTTTTGTGTGTGTAAAAATTGATTAAACAGACCAGACGATTATATTATACAAACAAAAACTCTCAACATCAGAAACATCATCAGGAAGTTTGCTTTAGTCAGGCAATAGTGTGCTGGTTGGTTTTGTCTTTGTAGATTTCTCACACCACAAAATTTGTTAAGAACACTTTCCAGCACGTTAACTGTGGCAGATTTGAAACAGACGCTGAAACCTTGAGATGCTCTCTTCCATTGTCTCCTAAAGGATCCCAATGCTCCACCCAGAGAAATCCCAGTCTGTTTTGAATTTCAGATTCGCATGTGTCCAAGGCAATCAATTTAGGAAATGTGAAGCAGCTGATGCTTATAAATAAAAGAACAAAACTTGCAGTTTGATATAGTTTTTATAGAGGATCTCATTTTCTTTTGAGTCTTTTTAGGCTCTCCTTTTTAAATTCACATGCATAACTACGTTTGTTTCTTTTATACTTATGCTAACCATTAGCTGGAGGCTCTGATTCACCAGCAGTAATTGAACTGATGATATAAATAAACTCTCCAGGTCCGCTCTCTGCCCTTCCAGTTGAAGCCTTATTGCTGCCGAGCCAACCTGCGCATGAGTGCGTGTGGGATTTTGTTTGGCAGCCAATAATTACAATATCAGCTGCTTAACTCTGTGGTAATTGAGGTCGCCGGATCATTTAACTCCGCTCCCACTTGGCGGCAGGATTGGGCCAGAGGCGTAATTTTTCAAACACCTTTGAAATGATAATGAAACGCACAAGATGTATGGAAGGATTATGCGCTGCGGTGGTTCAATGATGTGGTCAATGAGAGAGATCATTTTCTTGTTGCTGGAGACAAACAGTAATGCACAAGCCTGCCCAAACATCAATGCTAACCATTAAGACTTACAAGAATTATAATAGTCCAAAATGACTCTTGTTTTTCCTCAGACTGGACATATTTATAGGAAATTACAGGCTAGTTTGCTAATAAATCTGAGAAGTAAGCATAGGAAAAGACACATTTTCTTGTCCAAGCTAAAGCTGCATGGCTGGCATAACGTAGTCGATCCATGTCAGTTGCGCTGTGACTCTTCTAGGCCATGTGTTCCTCATCACCAATGGATAAAAGTCTTATGGGAACAATAGGTGCTGTTTAAACTGCAATCTTTTGGGTTACTAACCCTCGGTTTTGCTAGCTCTTTTATCCTATGCTGATGAACAAGGGCATACATGATAACAGAGGCCAGGGGCACAAATAAAACTGCAGATCACTACAAGATGTGGAAGGCTCCATGGGAGCGCTGAAATCTCCCTGGCTCAAATGTTTTTGACACTCTTAATCGGTATAAGATAGCTCTGTAAGGGAATCACACCCATAATGCCCACCTCCAAACCAGAGCTCTGCCTGATGCACTTAGCTTCCAACTTTATCACAATAGCACAGAATCCTTTAATCCCA
The DNA here is from genome assembly GCA_903798205.1 of Danio tinwini. NCBI lineage: Eukaryota > Metazoa > Chordata > Actinopteri > Cypriniformes > Danionidae > Danio > Danio tinwini. The sequence continues at coordinate 8,672,634 of CAIGQZ010000690.1, read as the reverse complement.
CCGCTCTGTTAACTGCAGTCGGGGACACTTTAAGAGCATAATAGTTTTCAGCACCTCACTTACAGAGTGATATGCTGTCATGTTGAAGACCTGATTGCAGTGTTCTTTATCATGTTGGATCTGTTCGAGGTGCCCATTATGCCGGCCTTTAGTTATAATACCGCTGCTTTGAAACGACCCTTCCATCTCCCCCTTGTTCCTCTCACCATCCTCATCACATGGTTGCACTTTTCTAAGATATGAATTTTGGGCATCTGCTTAGTGTTAAAGAACTCCTTCCCTTATGCAAACCCAGCAGGGTGCACCTCTTCCGGCCTTCTGATGAGCTCCATATCCTAAAAATACCAATAAAGCCTCAATTTATTTTGGATAATTTCTGAAGGATATATTGGATATCCAAGAGGATAAAACTGAAAATTCTTCTGTTTCCTGAGGATGAAAGAAGGTCTCAGTTGTCCTCACAAGAACTAAGGATGTTTGACAAAACTGGCATGATAAAATCTCTAAATATGTCTGAATTGATGAGCTGTTGAACACTAGAAGCGTGTATGTGTCTATTCTGTTGATGAGTGTCATGGGAGCATGACAATCTTTCATCTGCTGCTTTAATAGTGGTATTGTGATCATTTAATTGGTTTTGCATCAGGAGTTTCTGATATCCTACTGTAAACAAGTGTGTTATAAATGTTTGTGTGTGTGTGTGTGCGTCATAGTTGGGCACAAGACAGAGACCACATTGACTTGAGGTTTAAGATACAGCATTTATATAATTTGTATTTAAAATGTTGTTTTATATGTAAAAAACAACAAAAAAAAACATGACAAGCAGACCACACTGTACATGAGCGTGCGAAGGTCTGAGCAAGTCTTGGCTAATGGACTCAAGAGTAGACTAAGAGACTCTGTCTGCACTGTAAATAATATCCACCTTTAAATCACAGTGTGATGAAACTGGACGGAGGAGACCTTCTCACAGCCATCTGACAGACAGATGTACAAAACAGCTTCTCACCATGTATCCACTGCTCCTTTTTTCACAGTTCAGTAAAAAAAAACATGATGCAGCTACAATCTTGTGTCAGATGTTTGCTTTGGAAAGATAACCGTTTTTTTTTTTTACTTAAGATGAAACCTAATAACCAAGCAATACAGCAAAACAAAAGAAGTAATTAGTTGACTTTACTTCAAATAAAACGGAATAAACCTTTTGATATTATAGTGATTAGCTGACTTTGCTTAATTCAAGAGTTCACACTTAGATATTACTTGATATTATTAGCAGGTTTGGCATGCTGTCCCAGAAGAGAACCTTTAGCTCAAAGATGATTGAGCCCAGGGCTCCCACCTGGTCAACGAGCATGTAAGGGGGTACAAGATCAGGTAGTTCTCAAGAGCTCCCTCTGGTAAAGAAGGAAAGGTGGAGATAGGGTGGATAGGGAAATTCTTCAAAAAATGAAGATGAGGAAATAATGCTAGTCGGGCTATTTATAGTGAGTTTGGAATAATCTGATAGGCTTACTAATGATTACAGATGAGAGACCAGCCGTGATCAATCTTATCACGTGCTCCTTTCGAAATTAGTTTGTAAAACTTCACAAAGTGAGTAAACCTGTTGCCTTAAAATTATTAAGTAAATTAACTATGTGCATAATTACAAAAAATAAGTAAAGTCAACTCAACAGTTCCATGTAACAATGGATTTACTTAATTTGTTTTTAAAAGTAAAGTGAATGGATATTTTTTGAAGGTATTGACCTTATTCTAAAATGCGGAAGTGTGCTCGTTTTGGCGACTGTTTTAGAACTTCAGATTTAGTCGCCTATCGGAGAAATGACTAAGAATAATAAATTGCAGAAAGCGGTCAAATTACTTGCTCTACAAACAAGTGTTTGCATGACTATACAGACAAAAAAGAATAATACAATAAGAAAAGATCAGTTTGCAACATCAAGCAGCAAAACAAGCTGTTTTTAATGTCTAATGAATGAAAGTGAATGTGACCGGAAGTCTCAAGCCAAAATGATTCAAATGGCTGCGCCCACTCGTACACGGAGAATAAGGTGAATAGTTTATGCAAAAAAAAATTATTATCCCATAACTTACTCAACCTTTACATGCTCAAAACCCAGCGGTGATAGCTGCATTTACAAAAACCTACTGTTCTGGACCCTTAGTAGAGTGATCATATCATGATATTCAGATTCATGTAATACATTGCAACAAAGTAAGGCCCAATGCCAAATTTACCCCTTAGCCCGTCCCCTTACCCCTACTCCTTCACGTAAACGCACAAAACGAGGGGTAGTGGTAAGGGGAAGGGCTAAGTGGTAAAATTGCCACAAGCTTATTATTGCCACATTACAACGTTACTATAACATGATATTGTTGCCTTAGATGATTTCCTGAAAATACCCCCAAAAAACTAATGCAACTCGAATAACTACAGCATTCACAATCATCAATCTTACAGTATATGAAGTAAGAGATTGCGATGACATATGATGACCTGTGCGGGTGTTGTAGTGCTGTCCCATTTCTTAGGGGTAAAATTCAAAGGGGTAAAAAATAGATTTGGGATTAGGCCAGTAAATGCATGAAATACAACATTAACAGTGCCATTTTATTGTGCATACGGTGAGAATGAGTCTTAGTGGATGTGAATCATGAATCTTCATTCATTCATGGAATTGAGCTTCGGCTAGAAAGCGAAAGATGTGTAATGACTCTTAACGGTGCCACAGAGACTGCCTATTCAGCCAGACCAAAGGATTAACACTACTAATTCCTCAAAAGAGCGAATCGCCTCCAAAGAACCTTCTGTCTTGGCTGGATTTGACTGGAGTCATTTTCATTCATGCAGCACCTCGAGACGCCTCTACAGTATTGTTCTGAATCTGCAGAACATAAAGACTGCACATGAACATAATGCTAAATCAATCAATAGAGTGTGTACAGGGCCAGCAAAAACATTATATGGGTATTCACCGTGTGTGATTCTCATGGAGGTCTTTTTGTGCTTTGTGTATTTTGACCTATAGCATGTGAGGGCATAAAGGAAAGCCTTCCATTTGTGTCTAATGCACAACAGTCGTCCTGCAGTGTGCGGTTGAGGTTTATTAAACAACCTCCAGACCATTAAATCAACTCGAGTCTTTGTGCTATATGCAAACCAGTTGCCAAACACATGATGATACATTTACAAATGTTTAGAAGTTCCCAGTTCCCAGTTCTTAAAATGGAAATTCAGAATTTACAAACATTATTAGACTGTACTCACCAAATCAGAATTCCTTCTGTCAAGTGACATCCTGATACTTGTTAACTTATTTAGTTTGTTATGATGAAAAGACTTCCCTATGTTCCTGTATAATTATAGACTGCACTAATAAGGCCATGTCTGAATATGGCTGGGGTGGACAATGTGCTGCCTTATGCTTACAGCCGTATCAGTTAGGAAAGTGTGTCTCTTTTTTGTTGGGGGGGCATTATATTCATGGAGAAATGAAGCATGAGAGGATGTGATTAAAATACCAGCATGCTAACAGGCTTGCTGTTGGGTTGTCCCTGGAAGGCAATCCTGCTCTTTCACATTACTGTCCTCTAGCTCTCTCTCCTCTTCCTTCCAAGCAGACATAATGAGAGTCTGTGCCAAGGAAACACTCTGCTCATTTTCGGAGGCTTTCCAGGCCATTGGAAAATTGAGCCATTCTGCCCTGTCTCATTAGGAGCAAGATTAGAGTCAGTGGGTCTCCAATGATTGGGATGATTTGTGCTTTAAGATGCCTTCTGTTTGACACATTTGTGTGTGTGTGTGTTCAAAAGTATGCATACTGAGTGTTTCTAGTGCAGTATGTGTGTGAAAACGTGTTGACGCACTACAGTTTACAAAACACCTTCTCTACCGATAATGCCAAAGACACGCTTTGGTGCCCAAACTGAGTTAACCTCCAGCTTCCATGGCTGATTGCGAGGTCACCTCTGCCCTTGAGCTACACATTAGCCAAATTACAGCCCCTGACAGTGGGGTGATTATTTTATGGAGCAGAACAAGCTAAGAAAAATACGGGTTGGCTGTGGGCGTGGGGGGTCAGCAGCCGCCCGTGGCGCTGCCATTATTCTGTTGTGCAGTCTGCCGAGTCTCTCAACACCTCCCAGCCACAGATGAAACCTCAAGCTTACCACAGCCTCCATTGTCCAGTTCTCTCCACCCCATCAATCACACACCCCGTCAGTCTGTCCACACGCTTCTCTTAGAATAGACAACCACAGGTCAGTCCCTTCTCCAGATCATGAGTAATCAGGCCTGGACACAGCTCTGAGAGCTGGAGGTGCCAACCAAAACATCACGAAAGGCTTTTACTGGAAATCGAAATAAATAAATCTGTGCCCTGTTAGTTGAACTCCACCTCTCCAGCTGGCCTGAGGAGCCGCAATAGTCCAGTGGGTTCTGCACAGCTGCTGCGTGGCACTGGGTAACAGGTTTCCAGCTGTGGGTGGTGCAGTTTAGTGGAGTGTGCAGGTGCTGAGGGTTGAATCCTTGTAGGGGTTTCCCATTACTGAAATGAGTAAAGGATTTATAGTGTCTTCTAAAACAAACATATGAGATGCTTCCCATGAGCAGTGTTAAATTTAACTATTCAAAAACTCTTGCACTTTTGCAGAAAAAAAAAAAAGAAAAATTTGTCAGCGCTGATAGACTTGTGGGTAGTGCCCCAACTTGTAACGGAATTATGCTTTTGTGCATCTCAAGCAGTGTTGTGCTAGTTACTAAAAAATAGTATTGTAACTAGTCACTAGTTACGTCATTCAAAAAGTAACTCAATTACTTTATTGATTACTTACACTAGAAAGTAATGCATTAATGTTATAAGTAATTTTTGAGTTACTTTTCCAAAAAAACATTTTAATGCTCCCATTAATGCCCTTAAAACGTCACTTCAGTGCCGCATGGAAAATACACTGTCAATCAGCTTCACAGATTTAATTAATGTGCATTCTCACAACTACAACACAAGACAAACTTAAACACTCATTTATTTAAGTCAGACCAGCAGCACAAAAATAAAAATATCTCAAGGTTATAAACCAGCTAAATAATAAGTTCATAAAAATTTGTATTTAACCCTTAAACATGCTCCTTCACAGCTTGAGTAGGAAAACAGTGTGTATACAACAAACACAAAATATTTATTAAAAAAATAAATGAAAGTAATCTGAATTATCATTTAGAATCAATTTGGTGAAATTTAGTAAATGTGTAACTGTGTCTACTAAACTAATCAATTTTGTTATACAGATAACAAAAGTGTGCTTATTTATTTGAAACAACAAACATAGTAGTATAAGTAATAGTAATTAATAATAGTAACAGTAATATTCTATCGCGCTTGCACAATCGGCCTACCTCGGGTGCACACTTGGCCTCCCTCGCTCACACTTGGTCTCTCTGCCTTCACTTTACTTTTGTCCAGTCTGGCGCCTTATACACAACACGTCTTATTTACAGTGGTTGGTTGGCATCCACCAATCCCACAATGCGTCGCCGCTGTAAACAGGAAGATGTAGTCTAGACTGCAGCCAAAATGTATTAATTAAACCAAGTAACGGACAAACAAACGGAGTAAATATATTTAAAAAGTAATGCGCTACAGTATTAGTTAGTTACTGTCAAAAGTAATGTGCTTACAGTAACGCATTACTAATAACGCATTATTGCCCAACACTGGTCTCAAGTTAGAGTCCCAGGACTTCCTATCTTACCAATTTTTGACTTAGTGGCTTATTAGTATTCATTTGTAAAATCTCATTCATACATTGTAGCATGATTTGCTCATCCATCTTTAAGAAGTAGTGTTAGGAGTGGCGTTTGTGGGCACAACTTTTAAAAACTGTATGGCTTTATACAAATGAAATTTAAAAAAAATTATACAAATTAGCTACTTTTCTGACAATATGTAAAATAGATTTGTTTCCTCCTAAGTTTGGGCTGAATATACTGTCCTATCGTAATAAAGGCAGAAAAATAATTCTTAAAAAATAAAGAATAATTTGTAAGATATTTTCTAAGATAAAATCTGTGACTCAAACAAAACAAAACTAAAAAGCTGTGTAAAGATAAACCCTGACAACAGGTCACTGTATAGTCCGATGCCTTTATGTTCCAAAGAGCTCAGCCAGGTCAACGCTGTGGTGTAACACTGCTTGAATGCCAAAGCAGGAGGTTTTTGTGGCCACGGCGCCACTGGCCAGAGGAAAGCACCCCTGCTAGGAGCTCTGGACAAACATTTTAATGACACTAAGGCATGTGTGTTTGTGTGAGAGGGAGAGTCCTCAAGTGAATGTGTTGAGCAGTGCCCTCATTCTAGCACTGGTCTGTGGCGACACTTCCACTTAACCTGTTCAGCAAAAGTCAGTCAGGCCTCTGCAAAGTGCCTCTTAAGCCATTAAAGCCCCACATTCCAGGGGCTTCCCCATGAGCACCTGAAACCCCAGTCAAAGCTTCTGCTCCTGTCATTTAGCCTTTCCCAGGGACCCTGCAGTCCCAGAGTAATGTGTAGAGCAATAAGCCAAAAGCTGCCAAGCTGTTTGATGGATGACACCGGTAAGAATAGCACAGCATTCCACAAGGCAGCATCCCCAGTGGATATGACTTTGGTAAATGATGGCGATTGTACATAAAGGCCTGGCCATTAGTCTTTCTCTGGACACATTACAGGGATGGGGAAAGAGAAGTGGCAGAATGAGAGGGTGCACCCATAACATTTTCAAGATACGCAAGGTTGACACAAGGAAGTGGCATTTGAGCTGGAGCAGCTCCAAATGATGCTATCAGTACCTGGAACTGAAACGAAACACCTCACACAATAAAATCAGTGGCTGCCTTTCGAACACAAAGGGACGCTTCAGCTTTCAATTTCTACCCCTGTTTCCCCCAGCAAAAAAAAACAGTCAAGGTGTTTACATTCCATACAGCTGGAAGGTTGTTCTGTGGTTGCGTCTGTTGGAGATGGTGGCGCCCTGGTCTCCTGCCTATAGGCACGTAGTCTGGACCTTGTTGCAGTCCTAATTCTTATCTTAGCTATTTCTATCTCTCTTAATGAACAGTAAAGGCTGGTTCAACTTAACAGAGATGGAAGGTGGGGTTAGTGTGGCATGAAGTTATCTGAGATCCCGACCCGCAGGGAATGCAGGCATCTGGGAATCAATAGCCAGGGTTAGTGAGCCGTGCAAGGGTGTGAAATCAGGGTGTGGGGATAACCTCTGGCCCCTGACAATCAGAGAGCCAATCGAGATCTTTAGTAATGTGCTAACTCAGGCCTTGGGTATAGACATGAGGGCATCGACATAATGAAACTCATGCTCAAGCACATCAGATAATTTGAGTCTCTCAGGACAATGGCAGAAAGACAGAGCACTCTGCATAACTCCTCCAGTCCACTCAACAAGAACAGCTTACAATGAGCAACAAGCTTTCCTTAGGAACCAAGACTCATTGTTATGCATGGAGTTATATCTGGGCAGAGGAGTCGGCATCTCCATAGCTTAAACCCTATCAGGATGAAAAAAAAATCCATAGATATTTATCAGCAGCATCAATGAGCTAGAAAATATAGATATTTTTATAGAACTGAATTTTAAATATAAACATGTCTTAAATATAAACATGAATGAAAAAACTTGAAATGCTCAATATGACAGCTGTACTGCAGTGCCATCCTTCAGTTAAATGATCAATAATCACAATTTTGGTTCCACTTTGTTTAAATAAAATAAAATAATAAAGAATTCAGAATTTTAGACCAGATTAAAGTTTAGGCTGCCTATACTCCTTTGGTGAGCAGCACGGTGGCGCAGTGGATAGCACACGCCTCACAGCAAGAAGGTCACTGGTTCGAGTCCTGGCTGGGTGAGTTGGCATTTCTGTGTGGATTTTGCATGTTCCCCCCATGTTTACGTCTGTTTCTTACAGGTTCTCTGGTTTCTCCCACAAGTCCAAAGACATGTAGTATAGTTGAATTGGGTAAGCTAAATTGTTCGTAGTGTATGTGTGTAAATGAGTGTTTATGTGTGTTTCCCAGTGATGGGTTGCAACTGGAAGGGCATCCGTTGCGTAAAACATATACTGGATAAGTTGGTGGTTCATTCCGCTGTGGCGACCCCTGATTAATAAAAGGACTAGGCCGAAAAATAAAAATAAATACTCCCTTGACTTAAAAGGCACCGTACTCTTGCAAATAGAACAGCTTCACTGTCAAAATGAACCACTGTGTCTCCATATTTGATAGGTGATATTAGTGTATAGCACAGCTGCTCGGTGTAACACACATAAACACATCCTGTGACTATTTTCCAACATTATCTTTTGAAGTGTACAGGAAAGCTCCCAGCCACTGTGGTTAGGCTGACGCACAAGACAGAGGGTGTGAGAGACTCTGAACTCTGTTATTCTTCATCTACTTTTATACACCTCTATCATTATAAAATTCTATCCAGTATATATATATATATATATATTTATATTTTATATATATATATATAATAAAACAGGTAAGTGACTTTCTAAGTCAATCTTTCTTTTGTGTATGTTATAGTGCTGTATTCAAATCATAACCTGAAAGTGCATTTGCTTGCTTTGGCATTTTTGGGGTTAATTATTGTGATATTGACAACCTTGCAATCTTAAAATGTGAGCAAAATCACCTGTTTTGCATCATTTTATACATTATGCTAGAGAATCATTCAAATACTAGCTCTAAAGTGATGTCTGTGAAGTGGTGGAATGGCGGAAGAAAGAAGTTCCTTTATACAAAAGGATTTTTAGACTCTCCATGTATGATTTTCTTTTTTATATACACAATTATGTAGTCGAACTGTTGTATAAATGCAATATCACAGTCTTAGCAGTGCAATATCGCTGTATATCACACTGGTGGCACGCCTCCCAAAAGTGTAAATATACAGGTACAGCCATATTGGACTGCTACTTGTGTGATATTGCTTATTAATATGTAGTTTATTTTAATATATTTTGTAAAATCTCAAGAGAAAGTACATTTAGACACATCTGGTCATTATTTAAATGACCATTTAACAAAGTTAGCAACATAATACTATCATAACTTTTGATTTAAATAACAAATTATGCAGTATGTCAGTAAAATTCAGTGTTCGTGGCTATTAAGCCTAATTTTTGAACATTACAACCGGACACCTGATTGAAATCCAGAACATCTGCCAGCCGCATGTCCTATATTTTTATGTTTCTACATGACACTGTGTGTGATGGGATCAGTCTCGCTGTGAAAGCTAACACTGCTGATTGTGGCTCAGAGCAGATGATAATACGAGCGCTTGACAGGATGCCACAGTCTGAGCTCAGCAGGGCTCCAAAGGCCAGAAAAGGCTCAGACGCCTAAAATAGTGCTCTTGTCAGACGTCATCTGAAACTGTGTGTTCGGATGAGGCTGGCTGGAAAGAACTTTTTCAAACATATCTGGCAATGCTGCATCTTAACTCACAGCATGTTTATTATGTGTGATTTTGAAAGCTTTCTGTGATGTGCTCTGTTGAACTCTGGGACCATGAAAATGCCCACTTTATGACAAAGGATATTAAAAAGGGAGGGAGTCTGGGAATTGTTTGCAACATCTGAAGAGATGACATATTTTTTAATTGTTCATTTAACTGCTAATTTAAGCCTGTTAAGAATATGAGAGAAAATTGAGTTAATAAAGGATTGGTGTTAAAAAAGTAATAAAATCACACTTATGAGAAACACAGTCATGATTAATAAAATAAAGAAGTCATTTTAAGTAAGAATAAATCAAAAACTGCATTTTTATTTTACACTTAACTAAACTAAAGTTAATCAAACAAATATATTCAAATAACAATCTAAAATGAGTTTGCTTGTTTGTGTTACAAGAGCAAAAGAGGAAATTATTTCATCTTATCTTGAACATGCTATTTACTGTATATGTCATGCAAGCTACAATTACTCACAACACTGTTTCACCTTGTGAGGAGAAGTCTGTAGAGTGTCTTTGCAATGGCAAGCAATATTTTGCTGATGAGGAACAAGAATAAAGTGGCCTGCCTCTGCTGGCAGATTTATCTACTTCGGAGAAGGCTTTATGCTCTGACAAGGGAAAAGAAAAGGGACATACATACTGGATTAGGGGAGGTTCTGCCCAGTTTAATATCAGCTCCACCATCTGTGACTGGTCAATTTCATATTGATTCAATCAGCATGCCGTGCTTTAAACATTTAATATAAAAAAGGGATCCACGGTGTGCTTCTAAGGGCATGGCGGAAAGCTGCAGTATCTCCGGCCCGCTGGTTCTGAGGATATGCTTTTCTCAGAGGTCCTTAGATAGAAATGATTGAAGCCTTATAACAAAAAAGAGATGAAAAATGTATATATCGTCAGGCTTGCAAAGGCATCTGCAACAAAATATGAAATTCATGAGAGACAGTTTTCAATGTCAAGCCGGACATAATTTGCCATGCATTTTGAAGAAACATGGCTTTAAAAAGAAACGTAGACAGAGGGAGGGGGAGAGAAAAAGGAATGAAAAGAAGAACGAAGACAGCTCGAGAGCCACAAATATGTTGCAAAGATGTATTCAACAATTACCAAACCAAATAAGCCTTTTCAGAACATGCTTTCTGAGGCACGCTGGGTCTGTGTAACATTAAACATGCAGCTTCAGCAGGCTTTTGGCTGTATTGTGCAAGCACATTTGCTTAATTAACTGCTGTGGTATTAGTCTAGCATTATTTTCCATCTTTACTGCAGCTCTAGGGGGCCATATTACACAGATTTAGGAGGCACATTCATTTTTTGGCTCCAGAAAGACAAAGCAAAAACAATGGGAGCTTCCATGAGGTTTTTTGGTACTATTTTGGGCCAACAGATCTGTAACAACTGCATATGGCAAGACTCCATATGATTAACTCAGAATTAGATATCGAGCAGCAGACATTAAAGTTTCATGCAGCTCATGTGAAATGAGATCTGCTGACAGTATGAATATCCTGAAAAGCACATTCACTGAAGATCTAGACATCTCTTAATGTAGAAGACACACATAAAATGCCCCGTCCTGCTGTCTGTAGTTTATTTCCCAGATGTGCACCCTGTGCCCTGATTGTGTGTGCCCTGGTGGCCTTGACATGAAGGGTGAAAATGTTCTTCTGAAGACAACTGGTTCTCATCAGGACTGGTGTCCCAATGGAGCTTCTCATCCTGACCTGTTCAACACCTTCCCACAGGACCCCCTGTCCCACATGCAGAGATGCAGAAAGAGTAGTGAGGGGAAATGATGTCAACTGGTAGATTCATGCAATTTTTATTAGATGACAGATACTCATGTCCTTCCTTTTGACTTTTCTTTGTTGTTTTCAAATCCAATGTCAATACCATTACACAATTCGTATAATCTAGCTTATAATGTATTACAAAATACACTTAATAACTATGTATTTAATCTCTTCTGTTGCTTGTATTTACTCTGTAGTGTAATGTACTCTAGATGACTTTTTTAACATACTTTACTTTTTTCTGCTGAAACAGTGTTCTTAATCACCTAGATTCATAAAATGTAAGACAATGGCAACCACCAACATTTTTAGAGTCAAAACGTATAGGTTATATGAACTGAAATGATTGGTCATTGTATGAACCTGAACATTATTTACAAAATGTTTACTTTTAATTTCAACATAGGCTCATTCTGAAAACGTAGCACTAAATACATTTCTGGAGATCGCGAGCTCTCTAGCCAGAGCTACGTATGGCTGCATTTCATCTTTAAAACGAACGATACGAAGCGGTATGACGCTGTTCCTATTCTTGCTTACCAGCTGACCGCTTACTGCCGTATGGATGGCTATTCCGCTGTTAACAGTTTGTTCAGTAACTCGACATGTATGTCAAGTAGGGATGCAACAATTATAGATTTTGGTTGTACGATTAGTCTGAGAAAGAAATCATGATTTCACAATTATCATGATTATTATGCATTCATTGATTTCAAAACATTTTTTTATAATTTTAAAGTGTTATTTATTGCTGCTAAGTAACCAATTAATACAGCACAAAATAATAATAAAAACAAACAATAGTCCATTTCATTTTGGACTTAAAGTTTCTGGCTTTTAAACATAAGTAATAATTTTACACTGAAAATAAATGACAAAACAATTAATAAAAAAAAAAATAGTATATATTATATAGTATATATATATATATAAATGAGAATAAATTAAAACACTTGTGTTTGTCTAATGTAAATCTAAGCATCCATTTTAGCTAAGTATTTCCCTTTTAAAGAGAACAAACGTACAGTAGTCCTCTTTGCATGCAGCATTTGCCTCCATTGGAATTCACGATCTTGCACGCACAAAAGATGCAACGTGTGAATGGCCCTTAGTTGATAGCCTCAGCTGTAGTTATTCCAGTGTGCATGCGTATTAGCCTCAGTGTGCAAGCTCGGACCTTAAATTAGTGCACAGTTGTCATATGCAGAAACATGGTTTTAAGAAGCCTTTACGATTAATTAACAGTGATAAATTAAATTGCGGTTCATAGTGAAATTGGTTAATTGTTGCATCCCTAATGTCAACGAATTTAAGACGCAGAGTTGACTTGACTGCGACAGCAGGGTTTGAGTCCGGTAAAGAACAGTTCCAGAAAGTGGGTAAGACAAAAACAGGAGCCATAAAATAAACAAGTAAATAACAGGGTGAGAATGTGGTAAAATCTGAAAATGTGGTAAAAATCAAGAGGCTTTTATTTTTTTAGATTACTTTGTAAAATACTTTTGATTGGGTTTAGAGAAGGGGGAGGGGATCAGTGCATTTTAAAACACTATTGGTTGGGTTTAGGGAAGGGAGAGGGTGGGGGGATCGTTCGATTGGTCAGTCAGTAAAGGCTGATTTATACTTCTGCATATACGGTCGTATAGCCCCCGCCGTGGTACCTCTCAAACATTGTAACTACATGTCGCAACAAAGCGTAGCGCAAGCTCTGTGATTGGTCGGCTTGTTAGCTGTGACGAGTGTGGGTGGTGCTGAGACCCGCAAGCTTGATGGAGTGATGGTTTACAAGTGTCGAGTCCCATGAAAGAGCTCCAGCTGGAAAGTCTTGTTTTGTGTTTACCTTATGATTTAAGTTGTTGCACGTCCACCGATTCCCGCCTCTGCATAAGCGAGTTTTAGCAACTTGTACATTAAATGTAGCATTCAGAATAAAACAAAACACCAATGAAGAAATTCGACACAGAAGTATAGATGCGCAACTAAGCACAAAGAAGGTGCTGTGGGTTATAACGATGACTCGACGCAGAAGTATAAACCAGCCTTAAGTCAGTCAGTAGAAAGGCGCAAACGGCACTCGCAAGAGAAATTTGAGATCTTCTCTTGTGGATTTGCAAAAACAAAAACTGCACAAAATCATAGCTCCTGGGACGTATTTTTCTCTCTCTAGAAGTACGTAATCAGAATGAGCCTGGGTTGTTTAATTCACAGGCTCGGCAAATAGTTTTGAAAACATTTTTAAATAATAAACTAGATGCTCAAGTGCTGATACTGTGTTTTATATTACAAATATCACATATAATATTACACTAAATCATACATAGACTCTTAGTCACTCAATTGCTGTACAATAAAATAAATTATATCTTGGGAAAATGTGCAAATGTCCTCGAGTTCTTTTGCTCAGCTGTTGTTTGAGAAATCCTCATTTAACTCAAGTGAATGACAGAGGTTACGTATGTTCAGCTTGCTGTTAACATTTTATCAGCAATTATTCTTACTAAGCTTGCTGCTGCCAAATTAGAACCAACGATTAGTGATTACAATAAGACAGAGGATTTGCAATTGTGCACGCTATGTGTACCCCATGTAACGTGATGCTTTGGGATCTGCCTATTAGACACCAGGGATGTCTTCTATTGATGACAGGAAACAAGCCTAGTCACAGTAGATCAGCAGTTTGCCATAGCTATTGTTCAGGCCTCAAACCCCAGGCTTACTTTCTAGTGATTACACACCTATAAACTAATAAAATGTTTTAATGTAACAATGTAGTTTGCCCATAGTAGTATTTAGTGTAGTATTTAGATAAACCCTGTTCTTGAGATTTCCCAGAGACACACTCATTAAAGATCGCTGAACTAAAAACCGACCTGAAAGCAAGACTATTGGAAAATCTGAAAAACTCTATATGAGAATAGCAGTAGGCTACCACAGCTGTCTTGGCTTCTTCTGTGAATTAGAGAGACCAAAAAAGGTACCAAAATGTAGATGTCCAGTTCTGCTAATATGCTTGGACGTTCTGAAGGTACAGTACGACCCCCCTGATGACGGGACAGGACCACTGTAATTGGCGGGCTTCTTCTGAGGTTGAGCATAAGGACTTTAACTGGAGTTCTCTAAGCTCTGGACCATGACCAGTGGTCTTTGCTAACAGGCTCTCAAAGGAGCTCCTACTGCTTTTCATTCTTGTATGATCTTAATAAATTGGCTGGGACAAGTGAAGCTTTAGCCTCCGTATGGGAAAGAAGCACCTGACGCTAAGATTATTGGAAAACCTGGTGGATGATGGGAAAGCCATGTCTAATAGTAAAATAAGTTTTATAACCATCACTTTTTTTCTAGTCTGGTAGCTTTGAACTAGACAGGGAGTAAGGTGAAGTAAATCATCACACTATGGCTCATCCTTTGTAATTTGGCACCACAGCATATTAAAAGTTGAGCTAGCCCAAAAATGCCGGACTCTGCTTTAAGTTCAGCTCATCAAAATGTCCTGCATGAGTTATAGTTCCCAAACACCAAGAGAGCATTTCTGCTTTTACTCAGACTCTGACGAGAAGCCATGTTTCAGTCAAGTTTGTTTTTAATAATATAAACAACATGGCTGCCTCGTGGCAATGACAACACCTCCTCCATGGCCTCTGATGTATCGACTTTCCAGCACATCAAAAGTACTGGAACAGGATCATGCCTGAATAATTACATCTTTTTATAGCCTTGAAATAAGTCCCTGCACCCCTTTGGAAAACTGCTGATCGTCAATAGGAGGCTTGTCCTGACAATGTATTTCTTCATATAATGGAAGCGCCTTACCATATGTTTGCTCTCTTTTCAAGAAAGGGACAGTCTTTGGTGTCAACTGGGGCTTGTGCAGCATCTGTGAGCCATTACAACTGCTCAATCCAGCAGGCAGGTTAATTAAGATTTGACAGGTAATCAAGCTGCCGGAAGCCAATTAAAGCAGCCTGATCTGGCCTGCTGTCTATGCTCATGCTTCCAGGCCTTCCTCTTTTAAAGAGATCAACTGTTTGAAAAATTGGATCAAGCAGTGGTCTAAACCTTGATGTTGTGTGCACATCACTTGGCTTCACAGTAACTGTCAACAGTGGCATTATGCGATGGAATATTGCAGTTGGAAAGGTCAAAGTGGGAAAGTGGCAAAAACGGTGGCAGAGAGAAAGTGTCTGCAAGTCGTCCCCCATGGTCGCTTGGCTTACTCACAATCAAAATCTGGGCAGAGACTGAATAGCATCTGTGCACATGCTCCCAAAAGATTTATGCTGACAGCACATATGAATACACAGTGACCCAGAGGCATGCATGTGACTGAAAGGGGTCCCATTAGCAGGTGAGTAAAGGTGTGAATGTGATTTAATGATAGTGTCAAAAAGCATACAGAAAATATAAAAATTATTTCATTCAAAATTCTTTGGGGAAAATATGAAACAAAAGGAAGAATACAGAATTAAATTACAGAAGTATCTTACAGAAATGACAGAAGTATGCTTTCTCACGCAGCTATTTGGTGCCAGGAAAATAACAGATATGAATGTGTTTTTTGACAACACTAGTTTGAGATAACCATCAATCCATATGTTTTACCACAACAACGAATGGGAAATAAAGGACTAAACTGAGAGATGGTGAACTGTTGGTCTTTGTGTGCTCTCATCCCAGAGAATTGGATGAGGCAAGGGGGATTTGTGTACTCTTTAGAGCACTGGATTACAAGAAGCTATCTGCAGGAGCCATTGACATGATAGTGGGTGGCCAAAAGAGCAACAGCCTGTGGTGTAGTATGTATCTTGGCATCCTGCATTAGTCTGTACTAACAGCACAGAGGTCCTGGATTAGATTTACTCAGGTAATCTTTATAAATTTGACAGAATGAAGAGATTAAGCTTCCCTCCCTTAACCCTAGTTTATCAGAGAGACTCAGACAGCAAGTCTCAATCTCTTCTCTCCGAGGACTACCTAGCGGAGGTCTGGCACCGTTCCTCGGCTCGTGGCAGTCACCCCAGGGGGTAGAAAACTGAGTAGCAAAACAAGCTGTCCAATCCAAGCAAAGTGCTCTATAAGCACCTGGGAGTACAGGAGCATGCTAGTCAAGGCTCATTAAAGGAATACTTTAGTCCTTTCAGAGTAGAACATTGCAAGGCAAAGCCTGTCAGTCTGAAGGAGTCTGATGATAAAACAAGCTTTGATTGGTCTGATTGGTCTGAGAGAGTAACGGAAATACAATGTTTCTTAGCAAATAGGAGCCTAGAGAGGCAAGTAAACAGGGAGGTCAAGAGCATGAATCACATCATTTGGTGACTTTTTCTTCCTGGATTTTTTCTTATGCATATCTGTTCAGTAAACCTCCAATGCCATGCTTTTTGATGCCAGAATGATGTGATGAGTTGGCAAGAACATTTGTCTATTTTGCATACAGCACTGCAAGTGGTCTGGCACTTAAGACTGCACATCAAGACCCCAAACTCCATGAACAAGGTGTTTAAGTGCAGTAACCACATTGAGGATATTGTATCAAATGCACCCTACTCATTAAGCTTCAATACAGTTTGGTTGTTGGTTGAAAATAATTGTGTGAAATGTGATAATTCTAAATTTACAAACATGCCAAGTGGCAAGATTTTATCAAGATGCTAACATCAAAAGCCACATTTGCTGCAGAATCTGATGCACATATTGCTATATTAATGGCCTGTAAATTATGCAAACATGGTAACAAACAAATGGAGAGCCTCATTACACATCTAATTGTCCCAAATAGAAATTTCTATGCCTTCACTTCACAGAAGCTTTATTTGTAAGAAGTAGAAGTGGAGCGCCAGTTTTATTTTTTAATCATCATAATAAGTCATAATTATTCCTTTGATGGGCGCAACTAGGGATTTATCTCAAAATGTACAATTGATGTAAAAGTTCCAGTTGCAAATCAGCTTCTATGCTTGCTTTAGTTTCCTGCTCCTCTCGCTGAATTGAACTCCTGTTGAGACTTTCACTGAACTCCCTTCAGGAGCGTGTGGCTGCTTTCCCTACCTTCCATGCTGTTTGAATTAGAGCTGACGTCAACACATCTCTGGGCTCTCCTCCTGCTCATTAGACCAGTGCTAAAGGTAAATACATCCATTTATAAAAGAAAGGTACCTTCAGTTCATCAGCCAAAGTTTAAATACACCATGCAATTATTTAGAGCCAACACCTCAAGTCTTGTCACCCAATCAAACAGAAAATATCCAACAACTATCCAAATGAGCAAAAAAGATGCTGACCCACTGATATTTAATGGGCACAAGCGCACATAATTATTATATACTATCCTAACATTTTTTTTATTGATTTGTTTAAAGGTTTTGCAACAGGGTTCAGCACCTGTTTTATGCCGAGAACTGAGTGTTCTACCACTAGGGAACTCAGAGTTTTTTTTGTTTTTTTTTTTGATTGTCTGATTGTCTTACAGACCAGAACAAGGTATTTTCATAATCCAAGAAGTAACAGAGAAAATATTGAAAAAGCCCTTGTGACAGCTGCTGGAAACATTGCCAGTGGACCCTCTGGGCCTAGAAAACATAGCTAGGCACTGGGCAAACAGGAAATGACAGGCAAATTTGAGAGGTTGACATGTGAAAGACACAATCCTACGCTTTAATCATCAGTATTCTCTTACTTTCTTTGAGGGAATGTCAGGACTGTATTTAAATGATGGAAATGTGCAATTAAATGATGAACAATCTATTTTGTTGACATTTGCGTGCTGTGAATATCATTGCTTGTTGCACAACTAGTAGAAACACTCACCTAAAATTCAAGCATACCACACAAAGGCTGCTGTAAACAAAGCAGGATTTAGGCAATTTCACCAGGACAGTAAATCAGTCCAGACAGAGTTTTGCAGCAGCAATCTAGTGTTTCAGCTGAGAGGAAGCTGAAACGCAATGAGAGGTGAGGGGCTTGTAATAGCAGGGTTTGAATGAACATTGTCCGTTATTAATTTTAAGCTGTTTACACAGAACTGCTCAATGTTTGTACAAGGTCTATCTAGCAATTAATAAATCAGATTCAAGGTTTTAGAGGTAAGGGAGTAGGCAATAGAGAAGCTGGCAGTAAGTATGTTCAGAGTTTGTTCTAATAAAGAACAAAAAAGTAATAAAGCCCAGAATTTAAAGTTCACAAGTAATTACCTCTCAGAATAACTTTGAAACACCAAGCCAGTTTGTTGTTGAATTTTGATGGACTGTCTAAGAATAGGTTAGAAGATTAACCACACTAGGAGACTATGACTGTTTACATAAATGGACATCAGTAATCCAATTATTTGTCTTAATCTGAATAAGACAATAATATGGTTAAAGTGTTTACATGAGTTCCTTTTTGAATGTTCCTTTCATGATCCCGTTTTAAATATTATAGCATATAGATTGATTAACATTGTGTCACCACGCCATCCACATTTTCTCTGGAGTTTCATGTAATTTCAGGAGTTTCTCTTTTAATTTGTCGACTTTAACTTTTAACATTTTATGCATGCCCCCGTGACAAATGAGATATTGGATGCGAGTATTAACTGCTGGAAGAGTGTTGTTTTAATGGAATTTGGTACTACACACTATATGGAAAAGAAAAAACTCTGCATTTTGCAATGGAGGTGTCTGTGCTCCTTAACTGACTCGGTAGGTGCAGAGAATAGTGAAAAAGAGCAGTGTGTGTATGGAATATCCTGTCACAAAATGCGCTGAAAATTCTACACAATGGTTATAGTTTGATTGCGATGTTTACATGTCTGTACTGCACTTCAATAATGCGACTAAAATCAGCACACTCCACATGTCTTAATTCAATTTCTCTTTAGGTTGATTATGACATTAATGGGATTAAATGAATCAAAAATCACTGTTTACATGGTAGACTCCAAATCAAAGTATTGTCTTAATCGTATTAAAATCAGATTATTGGTGTCCATGTAAACGTACTCTTTGTGAACTAGTTGTGTAAAGTAATACAAGCTGTGCTGATACACTCATGCCCTTGTCATGTATTTGCCTCTATTCAGCTTGTAAGACATGCATTGATATAGATTATCAGGCAAAGTATTGTGCAAACAGTATGGTCTCCAGCCCATAAATCACTTTAACAGGCTTCCATCGTGAATTCAGAGCTACAGCGTTGGGCTTCCCATTTCGTCAAGTTGCTCCCAGACACCTGTTCCTAATCACCATCAAAAGAATAACTTAGATGTGGCGACGTGTTAATATTTTAGTAATATAGCACTTTCCCTTGCAGCACAAGTATTACTATGCTTGGGAAATAAGGTATGTGATGGATGTTGATGAATTTGTCAGTTACACTTTACTGAGTGAAAGCAGAGAACAGGCTCCAGCTCTTTATCTTTTGATCCCTCTTACAGTGAGATGGACAGGCCAATCAAGAGGGATTGTAGCAGACTTTGAATGACAAGGCCAGTTGCGTGATTCAAATCGAATAACAACAAGAAAAGCAATTGAGATTGGTGAATGGTGAGGTTTGCATCAAAACCATCAAAAGACTTTCAAGAAGGGATAAATTAAGGAATTTGGACGAATATGCAAATTTTTAAACCCACGACTCAGTGCACCGCTTTGAACCATTGCGACTCTAAACTGAATGAAATGCAATAAGATTTTTTTTCTCCCTCCTTTGGATACACTATTTATAATCTCAACTGGATGTGGCCAGACAGACCGCCAAAGCAGGATTTACTTCTTTGTAACACACTGAAAAACTTCATTAAAATGTGAGAGGGCACTACGAAATAACAAATCCTCCAAAGGAAACAGATCTGGGCCTCCACCCTATCATATCAAAGCCTCTGTGGTGCTTTTCCACTGAGCGCTTCATAATGAGCTGCGTCATTGTTTCTAAACTGCTCAATGTTTCCGCGAGACCTCAGTGTCTAAAATCTGTTATCTTTTTTAATTCCATGCGTCACATGCCAATGTTTGATCACAATGATGTTCAAGAGGCAAAACAGTGATTAAATGAAAGGGTGGTGGTCTTGGGGGGAGGGAAGAAGGGCTGGTGAAGGATTAGTTTGGGGGGGGGGGGGGTTTGCATGTGCTTCAACCTAGTCCACAGATGTTCTGTATTGTACAAGAAATGAGAACCACCTGCTCAATCAAAATGCATGAATGCTCAGCTTTTCAATACCCTCTTGAAATATTTGGATAATTACTTTTATGTCTGAAATAAAGCAGCGAGGAAAGAAAACACAGCACTTTCTGATGGTTTCTGAAGTATGTCTCTTTTAGTCAAGAAATGGATTGCTGATTGACCTGGTCTGGATTAGTTCCAGTCATTTTGAAACGATCACCATGCATTATCCACGCCAGACTACCTCTGATGAGTATTGCGTGATCAACAAGGGAGGATTTAAAAATGGAAGAGGCGGTCAATGTGTCTGTACAGTCCGACCCAACAAGACCTGTTTACATGCAAACCAATTTAGCATAAAGGTAGTCTAATTTGGCTCCACTGCCTAATAAATTTCCCTAAATAATGATACCCCTAGAAAAGGTTAAAAAAGCAGTCTGTGGAGATGCAAGATGATGCACTCTATCAGAAATAGGACTGATGGGTCCTGTCATAGGCATTTAGCTAGGGAACATCTGGATACCAGCTGTAGAAGACCATATATGGGTCCCATTGAGTGTGCCTACACCAAAGAACACCCCCTGAGGTGGAGAAAGAGAGATGGACAGAGCGGCAGAGTCTAGGATTGGCCAACTTGAGTTATCAGAAGTGACAGGACCAGCAAACCTCCAAGCTCTCTCAATTAAGCATGAGGCGGGATCAGAGCTCTCAGTTTCTCACTCTGGGCCCTAGATCAAGAAGATAAGACTTTACAGTAGCCAGTGTACTGTATGAGACTGTGTAAAAATGACAGAGTCAAGTGAAGCCTAAGGACTCAGGTATAACTAATTACATTTGGTCATGGAGAAGTGACAGATACTCCATTAAATGGGAACCTCTGAATTGGGACGTTAGGTTTATAAATGATGACATTAGAGAATGTTAGAGAAGTTTGAAAAAAATGAGAGTACTACAGGGTGAAAGGGAAATAAAGAATAGCGTGAGGTACAGCTGTGAACAGAGGTGTTAGTTTACCCCTTCACCGAAGTCGCTTTAACGTCACCCTTGGGGTACCACATAGTTTGGGAGCATGTTGTTTTAGGCAGAGTTCCCAAACATGTTACTCACTATATATGGAAGTTGCCCTAAGGTTTTCAGTGAAGGGGTAACTAATAGTCTTATGGTCTCATACAAACAGTCTCATGCACTAAAGCTATCTGCACTCTATAGTAATATACTCATAATAATGCATGAGCTGAGAGCTCTGGGTGAGAAAAAGGAAAACCGACACATTGGGTCTGATGAATGTGTAAGTACAATGCTTAAGGGAGCAAAGATCCTGCAAGACAAATATTTCAACTGCATTTCACTTCATATACATGTCTGGTAGAGTTTCACAACCACCAAAGAAATAAAATGTATGGTTTCTTTCAACACATCCTGCATAATGCAGCTGCTTTCAATAAAATCAACACCTAAGCATTTGGTTAAGCACCAAATCCTTTCCGTTTGGATTAACCTTTATCATAAAGGGATTCAGAAATTTGAGCAAACAAAAACTGATGACTTTAACCCTAAAAAGCAACTGAGAGCAGCTAATCTGAGTTGTCATCTTAACTGATCGTCGAGCTGCTTGGAAGTGTAACTCTTTTATGGCAATTCCAAAATCATAAAATCCAAGTAATGCTCATTCTTTTGATGTCTGCCACACAGATGCAAATTCTAAACACCACCATATGCGTCAACTGCAAATAGCGTCGTAAACATCACTCATATTTTTCATATTTTTGTGCCTTCTTTGATATGTCGTCACCCAGACTCTGTGGCAACACTGAAAGAGGCTCTTATAAAAGCCAAATAAAATTCAAAGAGGTTGAAGTTCCCCCATTGTCCCTTACCCTCCTACTGTTGTGTGAATAAGTTAGGAGCTCGGATGAGGTCCTGCTTTTACCACAACGCTTTCAGATCAAAGGCCACAGCAGAGCAGCTGTGAGTTTCTTTAACCCCGAGAGCACAGGCCTGACCCATCCAACACTGACAAGTGACTCATCTATCTGATCTGGGAATGAGATGACTCCTGGAAGAGCATCTAAAACCTTCACCCTTGAGGTCAAGGGTCAAAGGCACTTTGAAGCAATCAACAACAATCTCCATTCGTGGGAGTCCTGCTTTGGCACGTTAAATCAAGCTTGTCTGGATGGAATTAGGTGGCATGGGATTGCAGGAACCACAGTGAGGTTTGTGTAGCAATTGATTAAACGAGGGTCAAAGAAGGTGTTTGACAAGACAAAGTGGCTCCGATCTTTATTCTACAACCTAGCCAATTCAAGTACCTTCATACAGGTGGGGTGCTACCTTTGGGTGGTCCTCTACCTCACCTAAATTCCATCGTTGTTGCCTCAGGTGCTATAGTGAGTTATTTTAGTAAGAAATGCCAGATATTAGCACCCAGCTCCCATTATTTTGTAAATTATTACCCCATAAAAGTAGGTACCCAGTGACAGCTGAAAGCGAACATTTGTTTTCGACTACGTTTTAGGGGCCATATGTTTCTCATTCGTTGATACACACTCAAGAGCATTTCAACATTTAAAAAAAAATCCCAACACAAATATTTCATCACGAACCTGGCATGTTTTGCAACAGACCTGGAACAGAGACTAATGTCGGCATACCAGAGAAAACCTCACAAAACACGCAGAGCCCAATGGAGTGGAAAAAAAAACCTCGAAAGAAAGAAAAATGGAACCATCCGTTGAAAATTTTGAATTACATATCCATTTTACAGTGAGATGTCCCACTAGGTTTACCAGAGGGCCATTCAGGCCAGCAGCGCTTGTGGCCAATCACACTGTAAGAGCAGAGAATGAGGCTCTGTATCACTCACGGAAATGGGCTGTCTCTGTCTTTACACTCACACCTAACAAATCAACCGCTCTTGGAGGTTTATCCCAGTTCTTCTGACCGCTGTTCAGATGTGGCGTCGTGGGCAGGATTTAGGGAGGTCAGACACTCAGCCACAGCACGGTGTGAACAAGCGGCAGCTGCTGCGAAGTGAGTGATGCTAGGAGCTTCTGGACAAGGTGTTTAGGACTCAACGTCGCCTGCTCACTCACACACACACACACACACACACACACAGACACACACACACACACACACACACACACACACACACACACAGTTCTGAATGAAACATTAAGCCTTGTGCTGCCGTCTCCCTGTGCTGAAAGGGGATTTCAGGACTTTGAGCAAGGTAGACACTGTCTCCATTTAATCCTTATGACACAAATTAAACTCATAGACTGACATACAAATATGTTCAATCTGGTTTGTGGGAAAGACCCAACTGATCACCACCAACAAAACAAGAACAACTGCTGGCCTGTTTACAGGAATGGAAATAAACACCACATAATTGAGCAAGCATAGTTATGTATCAAAATAGGTCACAGATTTTGTCCATTTTTAAAGTATCATTTTCATGGAATGTGCAGCATGCAGAAAGTGGAAAAAGAATTTGGACTGTTCTCACTTTTTCCTTTCTCTTAAATGACCTCTTGAAAGATCAATATGTTTAATTACAGATAAAACACAGAAGAAAGAGCTGTTGGCTTTTCTGTGTTTCTTTTTTAAGACACCTGGCAATTAAATCCACTAGTATCTTTTATTAAATTACTCTTGTGATTCATCTCCGTCTCATTAAAGCCTGGTCGGGGTAAAAACGGGTACTGATCTATTAAAAATCCACTCACCATGCAGAATAAAAGAGGCAAGTGGCACAGCCAAGTAATTATGACAACAATAATAATCTGCTTAATACTCCACACAGTGAAAGGAGACGAATCAATTTCCATGTCTTATCTTTTTATTAAGAGATAAAAGATGCAGGAAGCATTAGCCGTGTAGAGGCTGGGCCGGAGTGATTAGGAGGGATTTAATTGGAGTAAGGCAACCACATACTTCCAAGAACAACTGATTAAGCTCATTAAAATTCTAATTAAGAGAGGGATGTATAACCACACAAGACGATTCCGGTTGATTCTCTTTAGACCATGTTTTGATGGGTTCACCAAGATGTGGCGTGTTGGGCGGCACAAGGAAGACGAGCTTAAAAAAAGATCTTCCTGTTCTCCTGCAGCTGGAAAGCTAATTATTTAAGCCCAGCTGTCATTAAAAGCATGTTTGCTTGTCAAAAGCGGGTGATCAGCAAGTCCCTGAGGTGCACTGACACACTGATACAGACAGCACCTCTGCTGCTGTAAAATTGTGTCGGCTGCAAGTTCGCTCAGAAACATCTAAGAGGTGGTCACCTGGAGAAGTAAGTAGCAGAAAAGTGGAGACGGGAAGTAAATTGTTGTTCCAGAGGCAAAATGAAGGGGACCAGGATGTATCTGAGGTCGCTGATGGGATGCTGCTGTTAACTGTCAGCCAGTCGGCAGCTGGTATATATGGAGAAATCCAAATACTATCTAAGCTGGATGTGTCACCACAATGTCAAACAATTTCAGCACATCTCATAATCTGTCTGCCTGCACTTGAGCGGCAGAGGCAGATGACAACGTGTGGTCAATTTATCAGCCTGTAAAGCTGTAACTATGCTGAATCTAAAACAACTATACAAGTAGTTCGCTACTGAAATCCAACTAATACATTTGTAAAATTTAATTTTCTGTTGCACTAAACAAGTATCAAAATTCAATTCTGGACCCAAACTGAAACCAAAAATTCTGGAAGCACTTTATGTATTCTTATTTATTAAATAATTTAATTTTGCACTTTGGTCAATACAGCAACAATCTGGTCTTTGCATGACGCAATGGAATATCTTTCACTGACATTTTAATAATATTTTTTACTGACATTTTAATAATAATATTTTTCACTAACGGCGTCACGGTGGCACAGTGGGTAGCAGGATTGCCTCACAGCAAGAAGGTTGCTGGTTTGAGCCTTGTCTGGGTCCGTTGGCATTTCTGCCAAATTTGCATGTTCTGCGTGGGTTTCCTCCGGGTTTCCCCCACAGTCCAAAGACATGTGGTATAGGTGTATTAAATAAGCTAAATTGGCCGTAGTGTATGTGTGTATGGTTGTTTCCCAGTGTTTGGCGGCGGCTAGAAGGGCATCTGCAGCGTAAAACATATGTTGATAAGTTGGCGGTTCATTTTGCTGTGGCGACCCCAGATTAATAAAGTGACTGAGACGAAAAGAAAATGAATAAATGAATACATTTTTCACTAATATTTCAATATTTTTTTACCAATATTTTAATATTAATATATTTTTCACAAATATTTTAATAATAATATTTTTCACCAATATTTTTAATTCTATTCAAATCAATTCATCTTTTTTGTATAGCATGTATACAATGTAGATTGTGTCAAAGCAGCTTCACATGGAACTTTATAGTGATTCTTTTTTTAAATAATATATTTTTCAAGAATATTTTAATAATATTTTTCACTAATATTTTAATCATACTTGTTCACTAATATTTTAATATTATTTTTACTAATATTTTAATAATAATATTTTTCAATAATATTTTAATAATAATACTTTTCACTAACATTTTAATATCAATATTTTCACTAATATGTTTAATAATATATTTGTCACCAATATTTTTAATAATAGTATTTTTCACTAATATTTTAATATTTTTCACTGATATTTTCAAGAATAATATTTTTCACAAATATTTTAATAATAATTTTTGTCACTAGTATTTGAAAAATAATATTTTTATAATAAAAAAATATATATTGATATATTATTGAAAATATTAGACTTAAAATATTACTTACTATTGTTTTTTTAGACAATGGTTGACCATACATCAGTACCATACTGTCTAGAATACAAAAAAAAATATCATAGTTATAAAACAACTTCTAAAGAAAAATATTACTTACACTAAGCTTTAAACTGCGATTATCCAGGGATGTATTTAATACACAACAAAATGTCATTGCTAGTTCATCAATCATTAGTGGCACCAACATCATGACAAAATTAGGTTGCATTGGCAAGAAAAAGGTTGCAAAATGTGACCGTTTATTTACAGTCTTGAACCCTGAACATTTTTCAACCCTTGACCAATAGCATCTCTCATCACTGTCCACAGAAGCCTTAAGCAGCCATTATAAAAATATTTGACCAAACATAATAAACTTTTCCTGAGAATCATACAAGAACAGGCAAGTACAGAGAACAGACCATTAGCAGCATCTTCGTTTGTTCTCAAACGTGCAAATACCAGAAGGGGTCGGTAGTGACAGGTCGCCCGGAGATGCTCAGCTATGCTTGTGCTTGGACTGCGAGGTTAAAGGTCAGCCGACTCACTCACAGGCGTTCGTCAGGCAGCCGTCAGCACAGCTTCAAAGCTCCTCCTGCCCTATTATCTCCCTGTGTCAGTCAAGTGTCAGTTTCAGCACTTTCATTAAGCCGGGAAGCTGATTTACTCATGGTATAAAAACAGACAAACAATTTATCTCCGCTTATTGGCTGAACTCATGCTGGGTACTTAAACACAGATACGAAACAAAAAAAAGGGAAACTCCAAAATCAGCATTTGACTTTAGTGAACTGAGTCGAATCTCAAAACTGAATAAATCTAGTGAAACAGGTACATAATTTCAGATAAGAAAATAATAATAGTAATTCAATACAATACATACTTTATATATCAGCACAAATTAACAGCAACAAAACAAATATTGTAATTACATTTTTTTAAAATCATAATCATTAATAAAGTTAGTATGTTTTTTATTATTAATTAAAAATAGGGGGATTTGAATAACCATGTTATCATTTGTAAAACATTATGCAAATATTCCTCCTAGAAATGTATTCATTCTATTTTAAAAAAATGTCCAGCTTTTCTGTCAATTTTAATGTAATTCGACCTGAATTAGTATGTGTGATTAAACCATATCATAAAATTTATAAATAAATAACAGATTTACACAGTATAATTAATTAAATCCATAATAAATAATCTTATTGTGTCTTATGATGCACAGGTGCATTTGTTGGAATAGCCATTTTTATTTTATGACACAAATTAATGGAATATTAAGTAAAGATCATCAGATTAAGATCTTCTATGGAGTATTTTTCAGAGTTTCTGCAGGTTTCATCGAGTCAAATTGAACACTAAGGATTTTTTCTAATTGTTTTTTTTTCTTGCCACAACAGCAAAATAAAATCAAATGTAGTTATTTCTTAGCCACATATTTTAATGTGTCAAAACAAGAAAACTCTAGTTGCATATACTTTTTCTTAATATATTTCATAAATCATATTAAAAACTTAATTTTGGGATAGTATTGCTAATAGCTCAATATGTGCAACTTAAAAAAAACACTATTTAGATTCTTTTTATACCCTTAGAGCCCTATATTTTCAACATTTAGTATTTCAAATTCTGTCCAATCCTAAAGCAGGTCGCACACCGGATGCGCCGCTCAGTGCCGCAACATGACACGCACATGACAGTTCAAAGTATCGCACACCAGACGCAACACATTCGCGTGTTATTTACAATGAAACTATTCAGATGGTGCTCTGTGGCGCTGCAGAAATAGTGTCCTGAGTCAAGGTTAGGCGCCACGGACAGCTGCCGACTTGCGGCACCGTTGTGCATACATTGATAGAAATCTATGCATCCGGTGTGCAACCCCCTTAACAAACCATATATCAATGGAAAGCTTACTGTATTTATCGTATTTATTTCCAAAATTTGACTGGGTTTGTGATCCAGGGTTACAAATGTCATATTTGTTATAAATCTCACATTTTCCAAATCTCTTATCTTAAGTATGACTCTTTAATTTGCCTGGTGAGGATGAGAAAGAATGTAGCATACACATGCCATTACCTAAACAAAGAACAATCCTGGTAATCCTCTCCATACTTCCTCAGGCAAAGGCTCCAGAGATCACATCAAAACTAGATTACAAAACAACATGCAGCATGAGTCAAGAGGACATAATTCCATCATAAAAAGCTTTAGTTAATGTTCAAAGACATAGATTGGGTGGAAAACACAGCCTGTTGTCAAACATTGCAACTTCTGGCATTCTGTCTTGAGTGAATCAGCTGTCTTTTACTGGTAATAAAGCATGCTGGATACGAGAAAGGTCTTCTTTTGAGCCAAGTTTGACACTCAAAGCTTTTACGGCATCCCAACATGACCGTACATCTCATCTGATACCAGTCGATTCATACTGATCTGAGAAACATCTGTTGTGAAGTTCAAAAGACACTCACAGACATGCTTGATGTCCTTAATAAAGCTTGATAATACAGCTAGCTAATGATTGACTGCCAACCCTGGTTAACAGCAGGAATCTCCAAAATCCAAAAGTTCTTTCCAATTTTTTTTCATCATCACAATGTTTTCATTTAAAGGCCATCTCTGACAAATCAAATAGCAATCATGTATATTTATCACAGTCATTTTGCATGTATAGTTAATCTCTAATTTAGAGCTTGAATTAAATTAAATTATGAAATTGTATTGCATCCAAAGTGTTGTGGCAGTACACTAGGAATGAGTGTATTTGTGTTTGTGAAACAAAACCCTAAAACTCAGCTTTGTATCCTGAAATATGATCATTAGTATTATTATTAGTGGCAGCAGCAGCAGTAGCTGTAATATTATAACAACAAATGTTTATTTATTTATTTATTTATTTATTTGTTGGTTGTTTGTTTGTTTATTTAGGCAGTTATTTGGGTGTTTTACCAAGGACTATATGACCTAATATATTTGTCATATCTTTAGATAATAATAATAATAATAATAATAATAATAATAATAATAATAATAATAATAATAATAATAATAATAATAATAATAATAGTAATAATAATAAGGCTGCATGGTGGCACAGTGGGTAGCACGATCACCTCACAGCAAGAAGGCCGCTAGTTCGAGCCTCAGCTAGGTTAGTTGACCAAAATGTCTGTAGTGTATGTGCGTGAATAAGTGTGGATGTTTCCCAGTGATGAAATGCAGTTGCAAGGGCATCCCCTGCGTAAAACATATGCTGGACAAGTTGCCGGTTCATTCTGCTGTGGCGACCCCAGATTAGTAAAAGGACTAAGCCGAAAAGAAAATGAATGAATAAATAATAATAATAATAATAATAATAATAATAATAATAATAA
>CAIGQZ010000690.1:8610397-8627103 GCA_903798205.1 Danio tinwini | reverse complement strand
TGTGTGTGTGTGTGTGTGTGTGTGTGTGTGTGTGTGTGTGTGTGTGTGTCTGTGTGTGTGTCTGATGCCTGGTTGACGGTGTTTCTCCGCCAGGACTTGTGTTTGTGTTTAGATGCATATGGAGCTTGCAGGACTAAGTGAGCATTACGAGGCCAGCTGAGGAGTCCAGCGAGGGACCACAGGCTTGCGTGCTCTCTCCCAACCCTTCCATTTAGCTCTGCGCAGAGCTGTGATTACTGCAAGAGAGGGGAGCCGAAATGAGCCAAGGAGGATGTGCTGGCAAACACAGACAGCTGTTTAAAGCCTATGAGAGGAGCCCAGACTGCAGCGGGTTAACTAACCCAGCGGTAGCAGCCAACACACGTACACACACACATTCTCACACACTTGTATATGTTCTCTGAGATTAAATGAATGACGGCCGTGTAGTTTGTGTAATATAGTACCAGACCTACTCGAGTTCTCTCTATGAATCATGATTAAATCCATTTGCACAGTTTCATATGCAATTACCAGTTTGAGTTCACACAAGCAGAGCCAAACAAGGACAGACGGTGGTGTCTTAGTGGTAAACATGCAGCGCTTTCGTCTGGAGCTTCCAGACAGAGGACTTTGTCTCTCTTCAAAGCCACAAGGCTCCATATATCAGCGGCTAGAGCTTGCTGGGCTGTCAGCCACCCTGAAGCCCACACGCTGATTGTGAAATGGGGAGAGAGGCAGGCCTCCTACCAAGTCTTGTTTAGCGCCTCAGGTCTTTGTCCTTCTCTGGACCACCGCCACCTCATGCCCTCTGAGGCTAAAAACAAAACAAGACCCTCTTCTTCAGGCTCAATAACAAAACAAGGACACAGCCGACATGCGATTCAGCTCTTTCAAAACACTCTAGCCTTTCTGGTGGACATGCATTTGTGAAAACAAGCTGTGCCACTTAAAGTGAACAATGATGTCCTGTTATTTAGAATTGGGTGACAATGAAACTAAATATTTGATTTAGGGCTTGCAAAAGACACTCTTCAAGTCTCCAACTAATAGTTTTCGGAATTTACACTACAGAAGGAAATCAAATAGAATAAGTTTGACTTCATTTGACACACCTTATACTTTGATCACATTATTTTCATTTGGCCACTGTTAATGATTTAAACTGAATAAACAATGAACAAACTTGAGCTGAATAGCAAAACTATTTTCTTCTGCAGAGCAGCTTATACCAGATTTAAACCCATTTCATAATCAAATTTTACACAGTACTAAAGAGTTAACCCCCTTTAACATTCTGGGGTCGGCAACCATGTAAATGCGGTTTGAGGCGTCTTCTCCTGATAACGCCGAAAAGAACTTAAATTACACTTTCAGTTTTGATCATACAGATAAGAGCAATACATCAATCAAATCTGTTAGGTGTCTACTTTGTTGTGTACACTCACAATAACAACAAAAGTGTGTGCTTTTGCAAAATAAGCCAAAATAAACAGTGTACGTATTCTTTCTTTTGTCTCTCCGCAAACTCTTTTTAGAAACGTTTCTCTAAAATGCACTAAAACTCTGCAAAAACAAAACACACAAACGTGAGACATATATCTATAGAAAGCTTGGAGTATCTACTTTTAAATGCAGTGAGTGCATGTTAAAAAAAAAAACAAATATTGTTTGATAAAGTAATCAGTATGAAACCAACACTATATCTAGTTTCTCAGTCTGAGCTCATTATTTTTTATGTGACCACGCCACCGGGAATTTATTATTACAATCGTCCACATGAAACGTGCACGACATGTAAACTGTGGTCAGAAAAAAATGCGGAATCTCCACAAATACATAAGAGAGATTAACTGTACATAAGAGATATCCCAGCAAACAATTTGCTTAATAGACATCTAATAAACATCTAAATGTAGACAGCTTGGCTAAAACAAAGCTAAACTTGGGCTATCAGTGAAAATCTAATACACATCTAAGAATAGCCCAAAACTAGACTAGTCCTCAAATAGACAGATTAGACAGACTTTATATGTGTAATCATTCATTTCTGTTCATTTGATGACTATTTTTGGCCTATTCCTAGACGTCTATTAGATTTTAACTGACAGCCCAAATTTTGCCTTGTTTTAGCCAAGACGACAATGTTTAGACGTCTATTAGACATCAATTAGACATCTTTTAAAAACAAAAAATGCTTGCTGGGATATCTGCATAAAGCTTGAAAGGTGCACTTTCCAACTCATTTCGAAAACAAATGTTGTCTCGCTAGGTAATCCATAGAGATCTCCTAGCAGAGTACGCATCACGCTGGCTCTTCCCGTGTCCACCATTAACACAAATGATGACGATAACAAAACAACAAAAAACCTCACCATCGTGTTGATCCAATTCCCTGAGACCTTTGTTCATCTTTCGGACACAAATTAAAATATTTTAGATGAAATTCGAGCACTTTCTGGCCTTATATCTTCCACGTCAGATTAGGGTGGATGTTTACCATGGGTAATGCAAAGCTTGCATGTTTCGCTGCTGACCAAACACACCTGCCTCTAATTATCAAGTGCTGTTCGGGTTCTAATTGATTGGTTCAGGTGTGTTTGATGAGGGTTGCAGCTGAACTCTGTAGTAAGGTAGATCTCCAGGAATAGAGGCCTTCTTTAGGGCGTACTCACACTATGCTATCCGAACCATGCCCAGACTCGTTTCCCAGATCGTTTGAGAAGTGTGAGTGCTCTGAATTGGGCTCAGACATGGTTCAGTTGGCCCGCCCTTGGAAGAGGTGGACCAGAGCGCGGTTCACTTGGGCTCACAGTCACAGGTACACTTGTAGTGTGAGTGCAAAGCGTGCCTGAGCCCGAAACTGAAGAGAAGATGTAACTTTTACGAGACTGTTTTATATGGATTTATTAATCATTCTTACTGTTCAATAAATGTAAACTGCCATAAATTATTAAAGATGCAAACCCCTCACTGCACGACAGCTGCACCTTTAGCAAACCTCCTAATACCTGCAGCACGAGGACTTCATAATTGTTTATGAGCGTCACAAGTGGCTGATCTGTTCAGCGAAATAGTTGACTGCATGTTACTGCATCCCAAACGACTAAAACAATATAACGATATAAAGAAATCTCCACTGTGCTGAGCAAGAGCGCTTACTGAACAGAGCATCATCGGTGACCTAAGCGTGCTCAGGCCTGAATGTAGTGTGAGTGTGGGCATTAGGGGGAGACAGGAAACAAGGGTGATTCGGCCTGGTTCAAGGCAACTGTACACAGTGTGAGTGTGCCCTTAAACTCAACCAACCTTATTTTAGGTTGAATAATGCAACTATTGTCTTTTACAGAGCTTTCCAAGACAATTCGTATTTCCATTGTTATCATCTATTTTATAATTAAGAATGTGCTTTGAAGCTGTTTATATTGTATAAAGTGCAATACAAACAAAGTTGACTTGACTTTGAAAAAAGATTAAAGATATCATTCTCTGTGAGGCAATTCATATGAAATGGCAAACATGTCAAAGTGGTACTTTAAAGAATCTCCCAGAACGATTAATCTACCAGGACGGAAAACTGAAACAGACTTCAATCCGAAATTGCAGCAAAACTGTAACAAAGAACTTCCTTCTACATGGCTCCTCTGGGATTGCGTTTTGTGATTTGAAAGGCGTAATTGGAGGACAATAATGTCACTTGTTAAAGTGAGGTACAAAGCAAAGCAGAGGACCAGAGGAATGCCCTTCACTGCCAATAACTCAGGCTTAGAGCTGAGTAAATTGGTTACCAGAGGCTGGTGTTGGGTACGGTTCAACTTTAAGCCGCAGCCTCAGAGTGAGGGCAGTACAGCTCAAAGGTTAACTCTATTATTGCAGGTTTCTGAACTGGAAAAAAAGGGGAATTGGAGTTTTGATTGGAAACAAATGTCAGGGGAGATGGGATTGGCGAGGAATAGGTTGAGCTCCCTTGAAACCTGAGACACTATCTGAAATAAATGTGTGTGTGTCTGTTAAACATACCTCTATCAGGTGTTAATTGGGGAATTAACTCATTAACTTAGGAGGCATTAACACTTAACCATTTTCGATTAAAACTAAAAACATCTTGTGTGATTTTTGCTATTCATTTACAGAACAAGTACATTTTGAGGGCAATATCCTGTAAATACGCTTAAGTCAACAGAAATAAGTGGTTCCTTGGACACCCACAGGTAGCCTCTTTTTCTACTTAACACTCACAGACAAATGTCTCCACAGGTCACATCAGGCAGAGAGTTTGAATGGGCTCCTATTTTACTTCCTGTCAAATCCCCCACCGCTCGTGCTTGACCTCGCTCCTAAAATAGCACTCAAGCCTTTCCGCATGGCTGACCCGCAGGCCCTTCACTAACCTAAAAATCCACCTCTTCGGACTCGTTCAGAATCTCTTTGAGGTATAGGAGACTCAGAATTTGTCACCTGGTTCTCCATTTCCTGGGACCCCCTTGGCTTTCAGTGGTGCCAGCTTGTCAGCCAGTTTGGCGGAACGGTCACGCTTCTGGTGCAAGAGGAAGAGATGTTTTGTCATCTCTGTGTTGAGTAGCGTACCCAGAGCAGGGCTCAATAACTCTCTGTCTGAGACACCTCTTAATGCACTTCATGTTCAGTCACTGACTACATACATTATGGTGTGTTGTGTTCTTTGAGCTAGAAACTTCCTGTGATTTGAAGCAAAATCAGTGCAGAGTAATTCCTGAGTGATTGACTTTTAAAGCGCCATCACATTTACCCTTTAGCAGATGTTTATAAAGAAAATTCTGCCATTTTAATGAGGTATATGCACACAGATGCTTAATTTCAGCCAGCCAGTCTCAGGGCTTCGGGTGAACTGTCTTTCCATTGCAAAATTGCTATGTTTAAGGTCTGATTTCTTTAAAAATCTGTGATCTTCACTGCCTGATAGATATACGATATAAAGTGGGTCTCAGACTGGACAAGAATCACTGCATTAGATTCCATTTTCCACCATCATGTCTTTAAAAAATGAGTTTATTTTACCCCAATATTTTCAATGGAGTTTCTAGGCTCGCCTGCTGAACCTGACAGTGCTAGTGGTTACACGGTCTTTCATCTCATTTTACGCTTGAACAACTAAATGAATGCTTAAGTCTATTTAACTGAAAGTTTTGTAATTACAATACAACATCAATGCTGTAAAAGGAACCTTATGAAATTGAAAATAGTGGCATTAAGCTTTCACTGGAAGTTTATCATTGGCTGAAAAACACTAGCTATGCATATATCCCCTTGAAATTTACATAATTAAGATTATAACGTAAGAGCTGACAATTTTTCCAAAATTTTTGCAGATTTTGTAAATGGCTCAAATAAAAGAAAACTGACTGGTTTTAAATATTATATTAATGTCAATACTAGTAACATATTCAATTAACCTTTTATTGCCTATGTTATTTTTTAATGTTCCACTGTGAATGGACCCTTTTAACAAGACATGCTTATGTTTTGACATGCTTAACGGTCATCATAATCTTAAATCCTTAAAAGTTTTTAATATTTAAATTTTGAATAAAATGTACGAACATTTATGTGCATTTATGAATATATTATATCATCCTTGCATCAAATTACAAAAAATAAATTACCGCGAGCCTTATGCGAGGTGTTTCTAATACAGCGTCTATGGGGCTGAGAGTAAATTTGAGTTATTCTCTCCTCTGGCTGCCTTTACTAGTTTCACACTATTTTAAGTCACACTACTAAAGTCTTGCTAACACCATAGTGGCATTTTGCTTTTATTATTTCAGCAAATAGGATAGTAAAAAAATATTTGTTGTACTCTTCGATTCACTGCACTCTAACATTACACAGCTATGAATAAACCCAAAAATGTTAAAAGGGTCTATAGACCTTACAGTTAAACCACTGTTATACAAATAAATTGTGACTGAACATGTCATTTCAATTACTGGACAGACTATTGGGCGGCATTTGTGTCACCTCAAAAATATTTGCAAATATTGAAATACTGTAATTTCTGATCTGCTAACTGATACGATAACTGGTCTCAACAATTGGCAACTGAGGGATATTAATAAAGAACTGCATTTCTTGTACCAATCTTTTCTTCCTCTACAAAACTAAAAGAATCAGTAATGGAATAATTAAAGGACTGAATCATCAGGAGAATTCTGTATGAGATTCCTTAAATTCATTATGATTTCCATGCCTTTAGTCATTAAGGCATCTACACCGTTCTTATCAGGATGTACAGTGCTCAGCTTATACAAGTACACCTCTCACAAATCTCTCTTTTAAATTTATATTTTTAATAGAAAGCTATGCAATATTATATTTGTGCATATACATTAGATTAGTCAGTACTGAAGCCAAATCTGGAGCTTATCTAACAAAATAACTTGTGATAACAGTCCAAAAACTAGTACAGCCAAATTTATATGTTAGAGAAAAATATTAAATACAAATTTTAAAAAGAAAAAATAATTATACATTTTGTTGAAATTTTGTAGGCTGTAATTTATTTTTGAAATATTTTGCTTGAATCTAATTATATTATCTTTCAATTTCTAAATATGTTTGGTAAGAAAAATATTATTTTAATTAATATATACACTTAATAAATCTGTTTTGTTTAAATGCACCAAATTACATTGCCAATATTCACTGAGAATTGAATAAAATTATTCATTTTCAAAATGGAGTGTACTCAATTATGCTGAGCACTGAATGTTATTAGAATGATCTAATCAAGTTTTTGAGGTGCAGCAAGCTACAAACTCTGTTGTGATCAATAGTAGGGATAGACAGTATAACGACGGCCATATCGATATCAGCCGATAAATGCTATTTTTAATGTTATCGTTATCGGTCCGATATGCTGCCTCGTGCATGTGTGGGTCGAACTTGTTCAGACTGTCCAGTGCACTACTGTATAACGAAGCTTTTCTGACATTGTTTATTCCTTCAAAGTCCGTCGTTCCTTGTGTGGTAATGCTGTGCGCTAATAATTCATCAAGTACCCACATTACCATATTATTATTAACCTTATCCTTGTAAAGATGTTTGATAGAGTGTCATTGTGTATTTTCGTTAAAATCACCTCAGGAAAAATATTAAATGTGTTAACTTTATAGCAGCGATGCACGCATGCTTAACAACTCATTGGGTTGTATGTAATCTAATATGATTATTTGTTATCAACACGCTGCTTGCATTTACTTGTTTTTTAATTAAATCCCATTTTGTTATTTAACCTGTTATTTTTATGCAACAGTAAAGTTGCATGTTAATTGGCTATGCAAAAAAAGTATATATTTTTGGCATGCTGATTTATGTGAAATCGTGAATATACTGTAGGTCTATTTAATCACCTTTTGAAACTGAGTGGGCTATTCAGTTCATAGGATCAGTTCAAACTTTTATGAAGTTTTTAAAATAAAATCAGTTGTTCTCTGTATAAAAATACAACATTTAGAAAAGTTAATATTTATCAGCTAATATATTGGTAATTGGCCTCCAAATCTTAAGAGTTATTGGTTATCGATATCGGCCCAAAAATCCATATCGGTGCATCCCTAATCAATAGATAACAGTTACCCAAAATTGGCGCTTTAGAGCAACTAAAAGAGTGAGAGTTAGCCTCATACTGCTAAAGTCTGGAGTGAGTTTCCTTTCTGGCAGTCTCTTCGCAATGTTTATTATTACTCACACATTTGTATGACATTAGGCACTGCTGGTCTGCTGAGAATAAACCGCAGTACCTGCCAAACAGCGCAAGGACACGCTAAGCGTACATTGACCTTTTGGTAAAATTCTCACATTAGAGAGTTTCAGTGCAAAAAAATGCCTTCATGAATTGTGCATGGCACGAAGAGGAAGCCTTCAGCTGGTTTCAAAACCGATCAGGGTATTTTGCGTCTCTCATTAAATGAATAAATAATAAATAGAATTAGCATTGCAGCAGCTGGGACAGCACGCCGCTTAACAACTATAGCAACTGTCACAACAACAAACTGCAAGTTGTGATTTGGATAATTAGGTTTCTAGGGTAATCAGCCTTTCTGATTATAGGATTTATTTATAACCAAATGCAAGGACTGCCTTTACAACCTGCTAATGTGGACTGGCTGTTATCTAGCTTTTGCTCTTGAAGGCTAATGTGGACTGGCTGTTATCTACAGTAGCTTTTGCTCTCAAAGGCTTGTTTATGTATCTGTGTATTCACATATCAGCAAGCTAAAAAAAAAAGCATCAAGACTTCCTTAGATGCATGTACAATTAACAATTAAAGCATAATAAATAACCCTGACCTTCATCTGTAATAACAAACAGCAGCAAACTGAACATTATCTTGCTTATTAGACAAAAATATTAAAATTAATAAAATAAATATATTATATCTGAAATATTGAATGGAGATATTAATTCATTAAACAGAAAGAGTCCAGCATTACAAACAAACAATCAAAAATAATGGTTTATAATGGTTTATAATCTGCAGTCAAAACAAAACAAAAATGTTGACATTTATTTATTTATTACACGCACTTCCATTTATTTGAATTGTATTATTTTACCACACCACAACACAAGAGCAAAATTTATTTTGAATGAGTTGTTGTCCAAACATTTGGACAACCAGAATTTGTTGTTATTCATTGAAATTCAAATTTAACAACTGCTTAAAAATGCTTACTGATCTCAGAAATAGTATTAGCACAGTCACGGCTCACTGAGTGAAACAACAAACATTACTGTTGTTAACGAAGCTGCCAAGAAGTATGAGCGCTACTCTTCTGCAAGAACTTAAAACGTAATCTTTAAACCAATGAAGAATAAACTCAAACAAGTCTTTCTCTTAACTTAAAGCATCTACGATTAATTAATTGTCAACATTTTCTGCTCTTAATGCAATCCCACACAAATAACGCTACTACACATCCATTAGCAAGGTAGATACACCAACACAATTTGTACATGTTGTCCCAACACAAAACACATTAAAATAACTTCATTCATTCATTCATTCATTCACTCATTCATTCATTCATTTTCTTTCCGGCTTAGTCTCTTTATTAATATGGGGTCAACACAGCGGAATGAACCGCCAAGATAACTTTGTATTTTATTTAAGTGGACAAAACATAAAACAAATTAATTGTCCAAAAACGTTACACAATAAGGCTGCACAATATATCATTTCAGCATCGATATCGCAATGTGATCATTCGAAATAGTCACATCACGTGTATACACGATGTTGAATCTGGATTATAATATATAATTTTGCAAATGTTTTTTTGAGGCCTGTGACTG
Organism: Danio tinwini; assembly: GCA_903798205.1. Classification (NCBI taxonomy): domain Eukaryota; kingdom Metazoa; phylum Chordata; class Actinopteri; order Cypriniformes; family Danionidae; genus Danio; species Danio tinwini. The sequence goes on along the minus strand of CAIGQZ010000690.1, from coordinate 8,617,791 downwards.
TGTGATGGTTTTAAAAGCATTAAGGCCTATGAAATTGTACCATTTGTAACTTTGACAAATTAATAATGATTCATTTTATTGAATAGGGTATATGCAGAAGTATGCAGAAGGACTTTTAATTTTGCAGTAGCCTGGGTCAAGCGCTTCGGGTGAACTGTATGCAGTTACAGTTTAAGGTCTCTTTTCTTAAAAAATTTTGATCTTCTCAGAATGTACAAGAAACACTGCATTAAATTCAATTTTCCCGTGCCAAGTCTTTAAAATATGGACATTTATTATTATGTGAAGAAACATGAAGACTATGTGGTATATTTACATTTGATTATTCAATTACTACATACCTGAATACTGTTAGACTTGTAGGAAACCAAATAAAACTATGTTTATTTAATTTGTTTATTAAACATATATTATGCACATCTATAAATATACCACTAAAAATAAATGTTTTTTCCAAATGGTTATTCATCTCATTTAATGAAATTGCATTCATATCGCAATATATGTCACAAAAAAAGAATAAATATCGCCATGATTTTTTAATATATATTTTGGAGCCCTATCTGCTTGTTAAGTGTGACGCCATGTGAAGCAGCTTCCGGTTTCAGGGCTATATTAAACTGTATGGGGAGACTCAACAAATGGTAATAATAAACGTTTACAAAGCAATGTAATACTTTCGAAAATCACGATCGCAATATGTATATCCATGCCTAATATCAGATAATCCGGCCAGAAAGTGATACATTTTTTATAAATTGTTTAAATATTGGAGTCTGTGTCCAAAGACTGTTGTGTACATCATGATTTTATCTAAAATGCACTTTAATGTGTGATATGACAAAAAAAGTGGTCATAAACAATTATCTTTTCATTTCAAATGAGTAGCAGCGTAGACCCGGAAACAGTATTCGATACATCACGACTTAAAAAGCGGATTACACAATTGTGTTTCAGCTCATTTTAAATAAGTAGTCTGAACAAGCAGTCATTTATTTGTTTGTGTGTGGCCATCTAAGCCAAATCAGTTTATAAACTGTGATGAATCAGTATCAAGTACCCCAGACCAGCATTTAAAATGTTTGCATAATCTCCTGTGATATAAGCCTCCAAATGTAACTATTATATGAAATATCTTGAAAACCCATATTTCAGTGTAACAAAACAAACCGATGTGCTTTTTTCCAGTTTGTTTGGAAGACAGGAATTGGATTACCTCTTCATGAATGTGTGCGCTGTGCTTCTGAGGATGGGAGGAAGTGTTGTCAGGGCTCCAGTTCCGTGACCTTGGGCCAGGAGCGAGTGTAGCCAGGTGAGGGTCTGGCGGGGCCCAGCCAGGCGGCTCAGTTTTCACTCAGCAAATTTCATTAATACGGGCTCCCCAAAGAGCCTTTCATCTCCACAGTCAAAAGCTCTTCCGGACTGAGCGGGCTCATTTATTGAGAAGCGGGGCTGTGCTACTTAAGAATGGTGTTCGGTTATTACTGGAACCCAGGGCATTTTTCGGGTGATTAATGAATGTGTGTGTGACTGTGAGAGTGAGTGACTGCATTGAAGTGTGTAATTCTCGGAAAGAAGAACTTAGAGCTGTAGTCAGTCTAATGTGCTCTGAAAGTGAGAAATTGCTTCAATGGGATTCTGTTTAAGTGCTATGATGTGCAATGTGTGGAGGGACGCTACAGGTCAGGACACTCTCAAGGCTAATTGAAAGTAATGAAGCCTCACAGCCCGAAACAAGCGTTGCCGCTTTAAAAACATACAGCGCTACATTATAAAGCTAACTGCTTACACAGAAAAAAGCACGAACGCCAATCAAACACTCATACACTGTGCTTTATCTCATTATCAAGAAAGCCTCCGGGACAAATATGTAAAATACTCCTTTAAAGCTGTAAAAACACCCAAAGTAACAATAACATGGCAGAGACTGCTTGAACTTTCCAACCCTGAGTATAAAATCATTCAAACAAATGACACAATGAAACTTCAGGCTTAGATAAACAAATATTGGATCTAAATGTCAAAGTTGCTCAAATGTGAAAATTCTGTTTTATATTCTTTTGACATACAGTACCAAACCAGTCAGAATTTTTTCTTCCATTAAAGGAGATTTTTAAGCTATATCCAAGACATAATTTTTTATAAAATTTCCCCAATGTGATCAAACAGCAAATATTAAAGCTATGATTGCTTTGTCCAAAAAACAGACAGACATTTAAGCTGTTCATGAAATATTTCAATGAATCGGTTTCTGTACGCAAACCTGGTTTAAAGGCTTTGTTTAAAGAGCCCCTAGTATGCATTATAAAAGGTCAAAGTTTGGTTTTGGGGTTCTCCAACAACAGGTTGATATGCATGCAAGGTCAAAAACACTTTCGTTGTCTTATAACATGCATATAATTTTACCTGATTATCCCAACGACTTGCATATGATTCGTTCAGTGATTTTTTTCCCAAACGCCTCCTTTGCGCGAGGCTAATCTGCGCGTTCACATTTTACTGGATCAGGTTCAGAAGCCCTGGTGCACTCACATTTTACCGGATCCGGTACTACATATTTGGTTATGTACTGTGTCGAATGTGGATGCGTTCAGGCAAAAGATCAAACCCAATATGATTCATTTATTCAAATCAATAGTTTTAAATACGGTGCACTTTCAGATTTAAATCTCAGCTGGATGTTTTCACTCACTGTTACACACTGCATGGAAGGTCATTTTCAAAAACCCATAATAGGGGCTCTTTAAATTTCACTCAGTCCAGTCATAGAAGTTTTAGCCTGTTTCTCACACATAATTAACAGAGTGCAATATTCATACAGGTACTGCCAGTACCAGTCAGTTCCAATGTCTTGTAAATAAGTGGAAAAGACTGAGCAGTACAATTTGTCAAATGTCTGTTTTTGCATTATGTTTGAAATTACCTTTTAAAACTGACAATTTAAAAAGCTATTCATCTAAAGCAGAACTTGTTCTTCAGTAGTCTTATGAATGATCCCTTAAAAATGGTTCATTACAGATGGTAAAGAATGCCACACACACTGGTGCCGTCTGTCTGCCAGTGGAATCTTACAGCAAATCATCAAGCATGTGAATCATCATTTAAACAAGGCGACAGTTTTGCCACCGAAGCCAATGTCAAGCATTCTGCAGGGTTTCCTTAGCAACTATGTTTGGGTATCCTGGAGCCAAAGGAGGTTCTTTAAAGATTGAGTTTTGTATGACAGATTTATAGCGATAAAAAAAAATCCTTGTGAGATTTATGAAACTGTTTTTGTTTTTGTTCTTGACAATGGTTTTGTCACAGTACATTGGGGGTAATTACTTGAGGTTTGTGCAAGCTCAGGACAACTAATGCAATTTATCCCAAACAGACTTGGGAATGAAAGTACCACTTTTAAGTTATTACATCTACTGTGTATTCACCCCAATTAGATCTGTTTAAAGTCATACAAAATCAATCTAAATGGTATTTAATGGCCAGAGACACTGACAAAGTAATGGTTCTGCAGGAACCACACTGGTCTATCAAGAGCGGGCTTCCCATTCCAGACCAGCCCACAGAATGAAAGCAGCTATGAGGGAGGCTGTGTCAGGATTAAAGTCCTTGTTCCAGGAATCTTGGTGTTAATTAATGTCATAATAGAATCAGAGAGCCCTTTGCAGGCCTCTGATTCGTAATTAGAATCAGAGAAGTTCACAGTCCCAGGCATTAAACCATGTAATTTGACTTGTTTATCCCGAGGACGCCTGGCAGCTACCCACAGTGGCTTCCACAGCAGTGAGTCAACAGAGAGAGACGCCTCCTGCCTTTGTGACTGTTGCTGCTGTGACTTCACAGCGACACTTTCCGATCTCCCCTTCCTCAGGATTCCCGCTCACAAGAGAAAAGCTCTCCCGGGAGGTGGCTGGCACTGGGACAGAGATAGGATCTTCAAGTGTGGCTTTGGCAGTCCAAAGACATGCCTATCTGCTCACTTCTCTCAGGAATCTAAACTGAAAATAAGTAGGATTAAATAATCCAGGATTAAAAACAATTCTGCCTTTTAAGGGGGAGAAAGGAGGCCCCAAACCACAGGTCTGTCAACTGCTTCATTGACACATCATAAAAAAGCAGCGTCTGCCACTTTACGCTAGCCTCCGTGTGGAAGCCATAACTCTTTCCCGTCATATGAAAAAGTGGGCCAGTCTGGAAGCGAATCAGACGCACGTGCATTAGCGGCCTTTCAGGCGCCTTGATTAGCCTTCGTTAAAAGAACTTTAGAGGTGGAACATGGCCTCAATTAGTGTGTCGAGAATCTTGGGGGTTAATTGTCGGGGCCACAGGAAATGGCGAAGACTTTAGTGTTACTTCACGGCCACGCATCCAGATAAGTCCCGGTCTAGTCTAGAAGTCCAGTATGTTCACAAATGGCCCACGGCTTGTGCTAATCACCAGCAATTATGAGGCCTTACAGAAACAAACGCATGAAGCCTAATGAGACGTTGAGATTTGTTTCTGTACAGATAGAAGAGGTCAGCTGAACCACATGAAGAAAAACACTTTGCCGGTCAAGGTCAGTGATGATTACTGAGCCTGCGGCCTAGACTTGTACCCTCTGCATGGACCATTAAAGCCACATGGACTGTGCTCTTCTGGCTCCTTCGATATCTGAGAGGTCTTCACACACACACACACACACACACACACATCCACCATCACGACAGTGCCCAGACACCTTTCATAAAACAGTATGACCATATGAGGGAATGACGCCTGGAGACTTTGCAGCACCTTGAGTGCCGCGGCTGTCAGAGCTACAAAAGGACCTTAATCAGTCTCACATGCTTTTAAATCTGAAGAGTTGATGTATCGCTTGAAAAAATGAGAGAAATGCAAAATATGCTATCTGAGGTCATCGCATATGCACCAGATGACTGCAAAGCATTCAATGTCATGTCCATCCCTGTTTAATGCGCTGGGAAATGGGAGTTGAGAGTTAACGGATATTAAGATTTACCTCCTTGTTTGTCTCACATTGTAAATATGCAGATGGATCGGCATACTGACACATGTGTTGTTAAGTCAAAGTACACACTATCAACAGAACAGCCTTACTAAACCTCCCCATGACTTCTCAGCCAACAGCTAATCAACTTTAGGACACACCTAATAAAAGTCTGACATATGCACTCTTCGGGATGGGGAAGAAGGGAGATAAGATCGACATGACTGTAATCTGTAACTTACACAACAATTTTGCTTCATTCATAATTTGTCACTCTTTTTTGACTTTCTTTCTTTCTTGCATGTGCTCTTGAAAGTAGTTCTTCACTGTTTGGGTTATTCTAATGAAAATGAGCAGGCCAGTAACAACTTCTTTATTAAAGTAAAGATGAAATAACAAAAATTGATCACAATAGATGTACACTTTTGGAATGTTCAGTGTTGAAATTGGTTGCGCTACGTATTTTTAAATGGAAATAGAGATTGTTTATTAATATCTTAAATCATTCATTTAAAATATAAATATTTGACTTGACTTTACTGTCCCTTCTGATTAATTTAATGCATTTTTACTGAAAACAATAATGAATTTAGTAATTAATTTCAGCAATTCATCCAATAAATAAATAATGATTTTTAATGGTTAACTGTTTATAAACTGTATGTGTATACACTACCTGACAAAAGTTTTGCCGTCAATCCTAGTTTTAAGAGCAACAAATATTAACTTGACTTCTAGTTGATCATTTGGAAAAGTGGCAGAAGGCTTTTGAACTGCATCCCAATCATTACAAATACTGCAGAAGACCTTTTGGAACTTGCATGGACCCAAGATTCATATAGAAATCAGTCAAGTTTGGTGAAGGAAAAATTATGGTTTGCGGTTACATTTAGTATGGGGGCATGCGAGAGATCTGCAAAGTGAATGACAACAACAATAGCCTGAGGTATCAATACATTTGTGCTGCCCATTACATTACAAACCACAGGACAGAGCAGCAGGATAGCACTCATTCTCATACTTCAGCCTCCACATCCAAGTTCCTGAAAGCAAAGAAGGTCAAGGTGTTCCAGGATTGGCCAGACCAATCACCAGACATGAACATTATTGAGCACGAAGGAGGAGGCATTGAAGATAAATCCAAAGAACCTTGATGAACTCTAGGAGTCCTGCAAGAACGCTATCTTTGTCATTCCAGATTACTTTATTAATGTTATTTGAGTCATTGCAGAGATGTATAGATGCAGTCCTCCAAGCACATGGGAATCACAATTAATATACAATATTAATTCTTTTTCCACTGCACCATGACTTTATATTCTATACTGTACATTAAAGGAGATTTTTAAGCTATATTTCTGTTAAGTGACAGGACTTTTTTCTAAGCCAAGTCAGCCCTTACTGTCCTAATTAAATAATTAGAAATCAAGGCATGATCATATTTTATTGTGGTAAAATAAGCGTAATCTAGAGGCTTTTGCCTTTCATATAAGCTACTTCTGACACCAAACGATCAACTAGAAGTTACAGTAAGTTATTATTTGTTGTTCCTAAAACTTGTAAAGGCGACAAGACTTTTGTCAGGTAGTGTATATGGAGACAAATTTACAAGCAATTACATTTTTTTATCCTTTGAATATTTATATAAATACAGAAAAATAATAATAATGATAATTAAAAATAAATAAATAAATAAAAAATGTAGAAAATAATTACTAAAATTAATCAATCAATTGCTATGGATGCCTCTATTACTACTAACTAGTAACTTCATTACATTGCACTTTATCTTTACTTTGACACTGCCATCATACATGCATTATCAAATTTGCTGAACAAACTTTTTCGTTGAAAGGTTCCCACACTCTTGTCCAAACTTTTTGTGTGTTGCAGTAATCAGAAATTAGACATGCTTCAAAAATATTTTCAAAATTGGGGGAAAACAAAATTTAAATACATCTTGATGTTACGGTTTACAATGATTCCCATTTAACATTCCAAAGAAAAGCAGCAAAGTTGTTAACCTAAAAGCATAAATGAAAGTAGTTTTTCCTTAGAATTACCCATGGCTGAACTGTACAGTTTTTCCAACAAGATCTATCAATAACCTAAAAAATGAACAAAACAAATGTACCAGCCGACCTTAAGTGTAATGTCACATGATCATAGCTTATCCAATAAAAAAAAGCAACAAATCTGTGGCAGCAAGTTTACAGCCAGATACTCCTCTGTGGTTTACAGCAGAGCGAAAAAGACTTTAACTTTTATTTTCTTTGGTTTATAACATTGCAACACTGTCATCAAGACCCTGAGAATTATGCATCTCAGTTTTCACTTTGCATTACCCTTCTTTCTTGATGATTAATAGGTGCAAGCAAAAAAAAAAAAATAAAAATAATATATATAT
>CAIGQZ010000690.1:8570590-8594977 GCA_903798205.1 Danio tinwini | reverse complement strand
AGAGAGAGAGAGTCTGATAAGTTTTTCAGACTGAAAGAGAAAGTTGTTCTGTTAACAGAAGCAGGTATTAGATTATTTTGACCCTCACCTTTTCAAATTAGTTTATGCACTTTTTAATAATTTGCTTATTATTATTGCATATTTTAATATGTTCAAGATGATCTCTTCTTAAAGCCCAATCCCAATTCTACCCTTTAGCCCTTCCCCCTACCCCTCGTTTTGCGCGTTCACGTCAAGGGGTAGGGGTGTCCAAATTCTCTACAGCTTGAAGGCGTAGGGCTAAGGGGAAGGGCTGAATAGCCCTTCGAACAATGATTTTTCAGCACCACACTCAAAACCAAGGGGTCAGAAAATTTCCCAGAATGCACCAGCCACAGCGGCAGTATTGCAAAACCCAGAAGTAAGGAGATCCACAAACTACTATTTTTTGTCATTGTTATGAATTTTTACAACAAACAAACACATGTTTTACAGCAGTCCCACAACATTCTGACACTCGATGACATTCCAATACCCTGTCAGAAAAGTTTAGTAGCTGGGAATGAGCTTTTTACAGTGTCTGCTATAATGTTAATGTTGTTTTCGTGTGTTTACAGATGAATATGGCCACGGTGTAAATACATAGTACAGTTACGATCTTATTGCCACATTAGATCGTTATGATAACCTAATATATGTCTTCAGTGGTTTCCTAAAGATAAATAGCAAAAAATAACACAACTGGAATAACTACAGCAGTCGTGATGGTCTGAACTCATATGAAGCAAGAGATCGCAATGACATATGATGACGTGTGCAGGTGTTGTAGTGCTGTCCCAATTCTTAGGGATAAATTTTGAAGCCCTTCCCCTTAACCCTCGGTTGTAAGGGACAAGGGGAAGGGGATCGGGTAGGGGTACAAAATAGAATTGGGATTAAGTGTATCACACTGATACTTATAGAAATTAATTATACAAGTAATATTAATTATTCACCTTCATAATTATGTTCAACTCATATTCATTTTATGATAAGTTTTTTTTTTATGCCAGTGGCCAGTCCCCTGGATCAGAGGGCCTCTTGACCACCTCTGTACACACTGCTCTCTTTAAGTTTAGGAAAGGCTTTTCTTCTTACACCAGCCATTTCAGTCCCCAGTGAAAAAGTTTTCATCAGCATGGGACATTTTAAGTGTGCAAAGACCTCAGCTTATGTCAGAAAACATAGATATTCTGATATTTTTTTTTTAAAAAAAAAAGGAAAATCCCAGCACAGTCTTAGTTTGTTTATATTATTAAGTCATCTTTAGTTTGTATTATTCTTTTTTTATTAGTTTTTAAAATAGCAATTTGGTTATGGCAGAAAATGTATTATTTTGCAAAAAATGTGCAGCATTTATTAAAAAAAAAGGAAATGGCTCTTCACCTTAAATTTGTTTTTAAATAATTTTGTCAAAAAATCATGACTAAATCATGTGTCATGATATTAGTATCGTGAATTGTATCGAATCATGAATAAGGTGAATTGTTACATCCCAAACTAAACACTGTCATGGGAACACACATAAAACAAATGTAATGCAATAAACATTTACCAACATTATATTTAACCTAAAATTCTAATGTAAATCACAGATGAGGAAAAAAAGATGCAAAGTGTTATGCAGGCAGTTCTGGGAAAATAAATTTACAGTTATTCATCCTATTTATTAACCGTTAACTACAGACTTTTTTACTATAGCTTTTTTACAGTTAAAAATCACAGCCATTTTTGACATTTTTTGTCTTAAACTTATACAAATACTCAAACTCTTCCCTTAAATTGTTGATTTCACACTTTCCACTTGACACTTTTCATATTCTCTGTCTCGGCAGCAGTTTTACAAAACAAAGCCATGCAACTTCATTCCTTCGCTAAAACAGTGTAAACAGGTTTATTTATTCATTCTCCCTGTCAGCAGAAACAGAAAGTGCTGCGTGGGCAGTGACTCGGGCAGATGTCTGCTTTGGTTTTTGCCTGACCCACATGTACTTGGTTTCCTTGAGTCTGACAAGGTTAAGAAGCTACCGGCAAATGCCACTGCCTTTGTCTAGGAACGGCGCAGCAGGTCATTAACATTTCTCTGGGAGAAACTTACTGGAGAATTTTAGCTTCCTCTCACTGATCTAGCCTTTGGGGGGGTGGGGTGGGGGGTTTAGCTTACCCATAACCCACCACCAGGTCCAAGCTGTGAATTTCAAAGTTCCCTGGTGTACATCAATCAGCTCACAACCCTGGGAAGCCAGCACAATTCATGAAAAAAATAGTTAAGCTTTTCGTTGAGCTTTCTGTATATAGTTGGCTTTCTGTCAGGACTCCAAAGTCTTTGTAGCTTGTATTTATCTAAATATGTCTTTGGAGTAAATCACAAAGCTGTCTAGCTTTTTGAAACTGGCTGAGCGCAGCCCTATTTTGGAAGACGCTTGGCTGGATTCAGAGAGGGTTCATTTCTCTGAAAACAATCAGTAGGCCACTTCTGAAAGCCCTGAGCCAGAGCGCTATGGTTTATGTGCTTGGGGCATGTTGAATTATTAGCCAGCTATTGTGGGTAGACAAACTCCGTGTCGCTTTGCAAAGCAATATAATGACTAGACTTACAGTATTATCCCTTATTACTTGATAATCACCATTTATACAGCAGCAGAGCAACAACTGCTTGTTTCTATTATAGCTTTTCAGAACCCAAATATTTCAAGGAATGGTTCAGCCAATAGTGAAAATTCTGTCATTATTTACACACACCCTCAGGTCAGTGCCGACAAATCATTATAATGAAAGTAAATGAGTGCTGGGACTTTAAAGATCTAAAAAGGACGAGAAAAATAAGTGCTAATATGAATCATGCAATATATTCCAAGTCTTTTAAAGAACTACAATGATTATGTGAGAGGAACAAACTGAAGAACCCACCCTATTCATGAGTTCTTGAAGGAGGTGATGTGCGAACAATTTTTCTGTTCCGATTTTTAAAGAAACTGTTCCTGTTCGCAAAATCATTATTTAGTCAGTCTGAATTAAAATTGAGAGAATTAAGAATTGTCAACAAATGAGTTAGTTTTGGGTCTCAGCCCAATTTTAGCAGACTTCAGTTTCCACTGATTTATCTAATAAAACTGATGTCAGCAGTTTGAAAATAGAGCAATAAATCACAGGAACCGGCTTATGGTACTTTCTTCTTGTTTGGGGAAATTTTTATGGATTCAAAGCTTCAGCCTGCAATCTTTGTAATTGTATACAAAAGCACAAACAGCACATTCGTCTAAAGTCTCCATTTGTGATCCACAGGAGAAAGCAAGCCATTCAATAATGATTACAAGGCAAATCTGCAATAAGAGTTAATAAGTCATCAACCAATCAGGTAACTGTGCTATAAGAAGTCATTACCAGGCTTTAAATGTGCAGCGCAGTCTGCAGAGCACAGCAATTGCTTTGAAGCATGTCATGTAGAGCTCATTAAGGGAACCAATGAGCTAAATGGTTTCAGAGAGACTGCAGACTTCTAGAGACATGTTTAAAATCCAAACTGGAGCTGAGAGATGGTTTGTGTTTGCAAGGCTAAGAGGGCCAGACCCCCCGCCCATCTGCTGCACTGAATTTCACCGCTTCGGGCCAACAGAAGCGGGGCAGAGCACGAGGGGAGAAAACTTGGTGTGGGAGAGTGATTTGTTTCATATAAATAAAAGAAAACAAATGCTCTAAAGGAAAATAAACTTGTCAAGGAAAGTATGAGAGAAACAAAAGATTTCCTTTGTGACGCAAACAAATACGTGCTCTCAGAGAGAGAGAGAGAAAAAGTCCAACCTTGGCACCCAAAACAAGCAAACTCAAGATTTGGTCAATCTGTGTGGCTAAGAAAGGGCATCGCTGCTGCTCAGTGGTTATTTCATGCTGCCTATCTGCTCACTTTTGCCAGGATAATTGCACCCGGAAGATTAAAGTTGGAAAGTTTAAAATTGGCTGAGGGGAAGGGGACATAAGACAAGATGATGCATTTGGCTTCCCTATTCCTCCTAATGCACCAATCACGTGCAACCTGAGCTTGAGGTAATGGCAGGGAGTGGCTGAGTCCCATGGGTATCACTGACCAAAATATCCTACATTACTAGTGCAGGGGCCAGTACTCGAACAGGAACTGAAGTTAATATAGGAGTCCATTTAGCTGCACCATTAATAAATGGGAGCAGGCATGTTTAAGACTGCCATCTAATTCGTCATTCACTTTTCATTATTCAGTTTCAATGGCTAGACAGAAACATCTAACTTTCTAAGAACAGGGCAAGGGTGGAAATACTTCTAGAAACCTGACCAACCCCACGGATAAAAAGTGTGCTCACATTGAGTATGTGGTGCATTTCAGAGCCCACACAGTGAAAATCTGTAACTGTAACCGCAGTCTTTTCAGGCTGCAGAGAGTGCTGACAACAAATGGCCTCGGGCAGTCATTACCGCACACGTCTCTGCAGGGCTTTTCCCTCACGACCCACAGTTCTGTCTTTCTCAGTCTCCAATGGCTAGCATCCTCTCTCTTTTCTTCATTATTCATCCGCAACACCCTCTGCTCCCATTTCATTCTGCTCCTTTCTCGGTCAGCCTTTCAACATGCTCTTTACCTTTCCCTGACCTCTGTCAGTGTTTCCAGTCCTGCTGGCCATGGTTAGACCCAGCCTCACTCTGCCTAACCCTTCCTGTGTGCGACACGGTCGGCTTGCTTTCCTTAGCTGGCCAGGCTTGAGGTTTTTAATAGGAAGGTTACGGGTGAGGCCGTTCATATCACAGCAACATCAACCAGCGTAACGAACTTTGACAAGGCAAGGTTACAAGCTCCACCATAAACTGCTCCCGCCCTGGACAACCTTCATCCAGTTTACATTTACAAATACTAAAATGAGAGGGAAGTAGGAAACAAACATACTGAACTCCAAATTACTTTTGGGAAAAAATAAGATTTCTTAAGTAAACATTTTTAATGAAATAATGTGACCAACCGTACTGTCTGTCAGCAAAACAGTTGAAGTAGATTGTGAATGACAAGTAAAGAAACTTTTGTAAGATGTAAAAAGTGTCAAATCTGATCAGGGTCAACCTACCTAATATCCACTGGCTCATGGAAACATTTCAGAATCTGCTTGCAGAACTTAATGGCACTCTGGAGTAACTTCTGTCTCACAAATGGCTTCAAATAAACACTTGTAAAGCTCAACCTTTGCTCCAGCACGGGCCTGACCTCATCACGCTACTTCATTGACAATTGTAAATTCATAAATGAAGTATTACCTTACTGCTAAGCCAAAAACGTCTCTGATTCAAAGCAGAGCAGGAAAATATTCAGAATAAGAATTCATTTATTCATGGAAAATATTCCCTCCAGCACACCTTTTCCTCCCCATCAAGAGCACAGGGAGCGTTTGCGTCGAATTAAGCTTGGCTAGGACCCCTGGTCCATCTAAAAGAAACACATCTGGATGGGCTGAAAGAATAACACAGAATGTCCCTGCGCTGACAGTGTCCTTTAAACAGTGTTTGGGAAAGTCAAATATTTAAGCAAGATCCTTTCCAGTACAATGATCAAAATTAAAACAGTGGGACGTTTGACCGCAAGCTTTTCCAGGCAGGGATATCAAAGAGAAGCCATGACTTACAGGCGGCTCAGCTTGGTTGTGGATTGGAACAGCAGCTCCGGCAGGACCTGAAGCCGGTTCCGGTTCAGGCGGCTGTAAGGAAGAGAGAACAAGGGAAGGGCAAGAGTTAGCGTGGCCAAAACATCTACAGTCAGAAGGAAACGTGGGAGACACCGTGAGAATGACCTTATGCATAGCACACAGCAGTGGGTATGTGTTTGTGTAGTTAGATTATCTGAGGCACAAAGAGAAAGTGAACACCAGGGAAACAAAGATGGAAAGGTTGTTTGACTTACACACCGACACACAGGCATCTGAATACCTAGATGGATGAGACAACAGGACAAACACAAACGATAGACAGACAGACCAATCTGTCTTTCTGATTAAAGGAACATGCCAGGTCAGCTTTGCTATCAGGATCAGCAGCATCACGACTAGCCAATAGCAACATCCTGGGGTCAGGAGTCACAGCTGTGCTGGGGCTGATGGGAAATAAATGTACTTCCTCTGAAGATGGCCTAGGTTATCTCTAGCAGAGCTCTTTAAAGGCTATTATCACTCGCATGATCCTGGCCAGACAGACTGTGGGATTTGGTGGGATGACCCTTATCACAAGAGCATGGTTTTTGATGATACGATTCAGGGTCATGGTGGATACTAAAGGTATGTGGAAGAGGAACATCAGTATCTTTTTTGAGGATCTACATCATTGCTGTAGATTTCAAGCAGATCAACCCTACAAGAGAATTGTCTGATCTCTTGCTTTGACAACATAACCACAACCACTATTCTGACTGACTCGTATGGCTTTTTGTAATTGTCCTACACTCAAATCTGGTTAGAATAGCATATAACTACAACTCACTGTATTCACAAATACATTAAACTATTATTTTGTCATTGACCTCAGTTCAAATGCTTTGATGTTAGAGTATGAGGGATGAAGAGGAGGAGTTACCACTCTTGTGAAGCATGGTTTATAAACAAGGCAATCTCACTTTAAGCACTCTGTAAAGCCACTATGTGAAACTATTCTCTATCATTAATTGCAGAGCACTTGTTCTCATAGTACGGCCAAGCTATTTATATGTCTGCTGGGTTACAACAACAAAAACAAGAAGTCACACTCGGGTGTCAAATGGAGAGAATTCAAGTGGACCCACTGGCTGTCTCGCCGTTGGGTCACTAAGTCAAACGCTGTGAAATTCCAAATACGAGTGACACAGTGAGGAATGTAGATCTTCAGACCCTGATAAAACAGACCCACAAAACTTACTAGAGGCATTTTTTTCAGAGGTAGTAAAGAGACTTCATGAATGCTGCTGATTTTGATGTACGTTCATCTCTAACACGTGGCGGCAGTTGCTAACAGACTCGGTTAAACACAGTCAGAACCGTGCAAACATTTGCAAGGAAAGAAATGCACTCAGACATTCACACATAAACAATCTCAAGGATGCTAACACAGGCAAACCACAGTCCAGACATTCTTTGACCTTGTCCAACTGCAGTAATAGCTAGCATGTTTGGTCTGACCCAATGGTCAATTTCACTGGGAAGTGTTAAGATTCTCACCAGAAAGGAGCATATGGCTGTGCTCCAGATGTCAGGGGGGGCAAACAAGCACATAAACCTACTAGACTTAAAAAAAATTAAGTTATGGAGGTCACCTTCAACCTCTTAAAAAGTTCTTCTCAGTTTTGTGAAGATGTTTCAGATTAATACCGACAAGGTCAATGTGTTGCTCATAAACAGCTACAAATTCTTTTGTCAAAAACACACATACTGCAACATGTGGATTATGTATTATGACAGCATGTGAGTGCAATCATGTCTTCTATTTTATACTTACATTCTCTCAAGTTGTTTGAGACCCTCAAATGCTCCTCTTTCAATCACACTTATTTGATTGTTCTCTAGATGTCTGTGGGAGTAAAAAAAGAAGACTTCATTATCCAATCAGTTATAGGGATTTAGCTTCAGCTGACACTGATCACCCTCTGTGAGTGATTGAAACGACAGTTAAAAGAAACCTAGAGGACCTCATGACTTTGCTTTGTCATAGCAGCAAATGATAAATAAATAGCCTTTCCTCCTAAAACAGAGCAGATTTCTCTGATTTGATGAAGTGTTTGGTTGCCTCAATAGACCCTCATTTGTGTCCAGCATGCATGTGACGATGTTCCGGAGGGTATATGCAGCGCTCTCCATTCTGAAGACTTTGTCATATTTCAGGGTCATTAAAATTTTCCAGATGCACTGTAAAAAATCCAACTTGAAAAAAGTTGAAATTACTTGGGTTTTTTCTGTTGGTTTGGCAAAAATCAGTAAAAATGTCTGCACAACTACATTTAACACATTTACTTAACCTAAATCTAAATTTTCTTCATTAAGTTTAGAAGATTAGATTTTGCAATTTCACTCCAAAAAGCTTCTGCCAACTTGTTGCTTTCAGTTGAATTCATCTCAGATTTCCTCACTTGAAAAAATAAAGGTTGTAGTATTTCTAACCCTAACAACAACGGCAAAAATAATAGTAACACCAATAATAACATTAATGTCATTATTATTATTAACAACAAAATACCACTGCAATAATGCTAACGTGATTTGAAATTATTATACAACTTTAATGCTTTATTTTTTTTGGGGGGGGGGGCTGCAAAAAGATTTTATTATGAATTTTCATCTCACATTTACCTAGTTCGCTTTACAAAAAGAAACGATTGGAGCATGTGGACTATTAATTTGTATTTAACTGTTATGTATATATGGAAGTTTTTTCCTAACAATATTAAAATTAAAACTCAAATGCCTAAAAAGATCAAATAATAAATCAAACTTTCAAAACAACTACCCAAATGATAAATCAAATGCTCAAACGATCAAATAATAAATCAAAATGCATTCTCAATTGAGAAATCAAATGTATTAGATATTTAATTTTCATGATCAACTCAGTTAAATCCTGTAATAATTAAATGACAAATCAAATGCTCAAACTATAATTCAAATGGAAGAACCAGTTTCTGGTCCTGCCATGTTTTGATTCTTGTCTTGTTTACCATTAGTATTGTTTTGCCTCCTGTCTTGCTTCTAATAAATGTTTTGTAAACATTGTCTCTGGTTTTATTATTATTTTTTTATTGAACTATGTTTGTTTGTTCTGATAATGTATAATTTATTAATACCAATTGTTCACTCAACTTCAGACATTTTAGGTCAGTGCAACTGATGCTTTCAAAAATTAAGTAAAAAAAAAACAAAAAACAAAAACGGAGACCAAAAATGTTCAGTTGGCCCAACTTAAAAAGTTTTGTTACAGAGAAGTTCACCTCTCCAGAAAACAAATAATCTTACATTAACTCAACTAAACACAGGGCTGCCTACTCTCATGCATTCGGCGTGAGAGTCACGCAATTGACAGTATTCTCACGCTCTCACGCCACACATCTATTTTCTCAAGCAGAAAAATCATCCCGTGAATATTTTTCCCGTTATAATAAAGATGGTGTTAAAGACTTTTTCGTTTTATAAAGATGTTATTCTTTCTATGTGCAACCGATCTAATGCAGGTGAAAGCAATTTAATAGAAAAAGAAACTGAGCATGCGCGCAGAAAACATACCCGCGCATTTATTTTAAAAAGCGGGCAATACATTATAGATTCATTTTATTAAAAAATATTTTATTAATCTTATTTTTTAATTCAACTTTAGGAGTGCGGCAGGCAAGGGGCCTATATTGTGCTCAGAGGCCTCTGAATTCCTAATCAGGGCCTGCATTTTATAGACTTTCATTGGGATTCTCAGTCTACATGAAAACCAAAGATCATAATTGATTAAAACGTAATATGATTATTATCTTAATGTATAAATAAGTGAAATGCATTTTAAAACGCACTATAGGTTTACAAATAAAAGTAAAAACAAATCTGTAATCTTCTGTAAGGAAAGGGTTCACTCTCATTAGTGTCATAATGATGTTATTAAAAATTTATCAATTTAAGTTAATAGATGGACATTTCAGAGGGGCTGTGTTTTATGGCAGGGGTAACAGCCCTTTAATGTACAGGTGTCAGTGCGCAGTGGGTTTTGGAAATCTACAAAACTAAAGTTTAACTAATATGATGATGATCCTATTTTTGATAGCATATCTCCTGATAGATTTTTTTTGTATGAAGCAGAAAGGAGGGATGAAGTCAGGGAGTTTAGACTTAATAAACCTAATTCTTGGCCATAAGTCAGGTCTAGTAGAACACACAACAGATAATTCTATAAAACATTTTTTTTGTGTTCTATACAATCTATAGAATTTCATTCTAATGAAATTAATATTCATTCATTAATTTTCATTCAGCTTAGTCCCTATTTCAGAGGTCGCCACAGCTAAATGAACTGCCAACTGTTCCGGCATATGTTTTTACACTTTGGATGCCCTTCCAGCCGCAACCCAGTACTGGGAAACACCCATACACACTAATTCACGTATACACTACAACCAATTTATTTTATCAATTCCCCTATAGCGCATGTGTCACTCGAATCAGTGATCTTCTTGCTGTGAGGCGACAGTGCTAACCACTGAGCCACCATGCTGTCCTGAAATTAATATATTTATGCAAAATATTTCTTAAATGATCTTAGCATATCACTTTAGTTGTATCTTTACATTGGTTTTTATTTATTTATTTATAATAGAATAATTGTATAATAGGGCGACGCAGTGGCGCAGTAGGTAGTGCTGTCACCTCACAGCAAGAAGGTCGCTGGTTCGAGCCTCGGCTGGGTCAGTTGGCGTTTCTGTGTGTGGAGTTTGCATGTTCTCCCTGCGTTCGCGTGGGTTTCCTCTGGGTGCTCCGGTTTCCCCCACAGTCCAAAGACATGCACAGGTGCAGGTGAATTGGGTGAGCTAAATTGTTCATAGTGTATGTGTGTGAATGAGTGTGTATGGTTGTTTCCCAGAGATGGGTTGCAGCTGGAAGGGCATCTGCTGCGTAAAACATGTGCTGGATAAGTTGGCGGTTCATTCTGCTGTGGCGACCCTGGATTAATAAAGGGACTAAGCCGAAAAGAAAATGAATGAATGAATAATTGTATAATAGTAATAATACTCAAATGTAATAAATATTTTTAAAAGTATTTATTTAAACAATATATTTATCATTTTATATATTTATAAATAAACAGGGCGTGGCTTGCTGTGGGGGTGTGGCTTGTGGATATGGGCGTGGCTTAAATTCTCACTCCAAGCTAAAGCCAAAAGTTGGCAGCCCTGTAAACATCTATTTTATTACTGACAAATAATTTTAGGTCAGTGCAGCTGATGTTTTTAAATGTTGAGTAAACAAGAAAAAGCGAAAGGAAATAAGCATTATGTTTTTGTTTTGTTGTACTGGCTTAAAATTTTTACACTGTGCATTACAAAGACATTACATCTTCATAGCTATTTCTTGTTTATATCTGAGTCTCTTTGAATTAGGACAAACGCACCGTGAAAAAAATATCACACAGCCACTAAATTATATTCAGGACAGGATAATACAAGCAATTCTCTAAAAAAAAAGGAAAGACATCCTAACGTGGCTCTAAAGTGGACATCCGTTTTCTAGGGTTATATTTTTTTTAAGCAAATGTTTGGATATGGAACTGTTTTTATAACCATAATCCATGCTTTGTCAAGAAGAGATGAGACACTTGGCTATGCTAAAGGCCATTTTATAAATAACGCTTTAAGGCACAATCCAGAATTGTGAGGCCAAAAACACAAGTGATCCCACAGGGTGAGCCTAAATTGATTTGTTCATAATAATTGCATTCTTCGCTGATAACAAACATCTTCATCTAGCATAAATCTGGGGCTGTGTAACTATCTGGCTCATTCTTACAAATGGGGGATCAACCCCACCGTGGTTTATGTATTCGCATTAAACATAATCCCTTTCGATCCCGGCCAGATGGGTTTTGGTGTGTGCTGAAGAATAATAACAGTTCTTTTTACTTCATTTTTAGCATTTTTCTCCCTCTTTCTGTTATTTGTCATTCTTGTCTTTATAGAAAATGTTTTGAAGTTTTGCGTAGAAACATGTGGAACACAGGCAAACACCTATGCTTTCACAGGGGCTCACAAGGAGAGCAGGAGACCTTTCAGTTAAAAGGGTGAGGCAACACACATGGTTTTGCCGGGATGGTCTTTGTTATTCTTGCCTTAAGCACTAACCAAGTGCTGGTTTATAGGCAGAGTCCAGGTCACTGCAGATGGCTCTTCCCTGAGGACTTTTGAATAGCACAGGTCTATGTCTCCAGGTATGGTCAATGCATAATTATGTTAGCATATAATTATTGTTTATTTATTATGATTATAGCTGATTTTATTTAACAACAACCTAATATAAGATTTATAATATGATATAAATGTGGTGCAGACAATATGATTTCAAGAGTTCACACTTAGCTGATGATCAATAAAGCATAATTGGCATGCTGTCCCGGGAGAGAGCCCTGAGCTTGTAATATCCTCGAGCCCGGGGCTCCCTCCCGATAGAAGGGCGAGAGGGGAGTTCGAGCTCAGGAGGTCTCGAGAACTCCCCCGCTTGTCGCAGTGTGAGAAGTGCGAACTAAGGTTGTTTTAGGTAACAATTTGGTTTAGTCGATTGGCTATGGTGTATGTTTTTGGATGGTGGGAAGAAACCTGGGAACCCGGGGGAAACCCACACAAACACGGGGAGAACATGCAAACAAGAAACGCCACCGACCCTATAGGAGGTTGAACTGGCGGAGTTCTTGCTGTGAGGCACCAGTGGTAGTCACTGGGCCACCGTGACGCCCTATAGGAATAAGGGTGGAAGTAGGGGTGGAAGGGGGGGAACTTCAAGACGAAGATAACTGAAGTGAAAGCTCTGGTTATTTATAGTGTGTCCGTAATCATCTAATAGGGCAGATTACGGATCTAATAAGGTGCTAGCCGTGTTGATCATAAGCATAAATAAATTAAATAAACCACACTCCATTGTTTTATGATGAGGGAAGATTAGTTCAGGGTGCAAATGTAATGTGGTGTACGATTTTTAATATATTTAAATCAATCAATATAATGTATATCTAATTGGTGATTCATTCTGCTGTGGCGGCCCCTGATGGATCAGGGACTAAGCTGAAGGATAGTAAGTCTGTTTATGATGTATATCCATCAAATCTACATTTTTAATAACAAACTATACTGCAGCTATGTCAATCTTCATTTATTTCTAAATATATATATATATATATTGCAGTATAATTTGTTATTAAAAATGTAACAATATATATTTATTTATGAAAAAATAATAATAAATAATAATAACAATATTAATAATAATAACATTTGTACAAGTCATATGGGGCAATAAAAATACAGAAATTCTATTATTTCTTAAAGAACCCTTGCAAATTACATGATTGTATGTTAAGGTTATTTAAAATCCTCTGAAATGTCAAATGGTCTGAATTAGTTCAATGGATAGTTCACCCAAAAATGAAAATTCTGCCATTACTTACTCATCCTTGACTTGTTACAAACCAGTTTGAGTGTAATTGTTCTGTTGAACACAAAAGAAAATTCTTTAAAGAATGTTGGAAACATGTAACCATAGACATCCATAAAAGAAAAAGCAAATACTATGGAAGTTTATGATAACAGGCATCCAATATACATTCTTCATAAACTTTTTGGGCCCTATCATACACCTGCCGTAATAAGGCGCAAGAAGTGTTTTGCACGATTTGCTGCTATTTTCAGACCAGCGCAACCCCCATTTTTTACATTTTGCACCACGTTGTTTAAATAGTAAATCTATTTGCACCACTTTGTGGACTTATAGGCATGCTGGTCTAAAATAGAGGTGTGTTAAGGTGCATTGTTGGTGCGTTGCTATTTTGCATAACTGAAATAGACCGCGCTATTGACCATTTAAAAGCAAGTCTAAAGTCCAGTGCAAAATGCTTTAGTTATGCGCCTATGTGAGTTCAAATGCTTACACATTGCTTTATACACACAGCATGTACAGCAATACACAAATTTCTTTACATATGAAAAAAAATTAAGGATTAAAATGTAACAAAAAAATGTATTTTCTGCATAAATAAAAAAAAACACTGCCTCCATACCTTCTTCATGCCTCCATGCCATTTTTCAGTTCATTCATGACAATTTGCTTTTGTATATTGTCATAATTATTATTAGTATTATTATTTATATGCATATTTATATTTGTTTTAATTAAAACTAGTTTAGATTTGTCCATCTGTTTTGGAGATATATGCGTCACTATATGGGAAATAAGAACAGGATGTGTGTTTGGATATAACTCACACTTCATTATTATTGTTCATTTATTCGTTTGCTGGAAATTAGAACTGAATTTAGAAATAGTTTTGAAGCAAATCTTTGCACTTAACAAATGAAATTAAATATGTAGGCTAATGGATGTCTTCAGCTTACAACACCGTTTTCTTATCCACGAAAGTAAAGGAGTAAAGTAAAGGTGTAAAGTAAAGAGTAAAAGTAAAGAGAAGGAGAAAGTAAAGAGGCCGAATGGTGGAGGCTCGTTCTCTATTCTCACACAGATTGTTTGTTTTGAAGGTTCAGTCTTCACACTTAATAAAGTGTGCCATGTAAATAGCATATGTGCCATGGTGTGATGCAACTGACTCTTAAAGGGAATGGGACTCTTATTAGTTTAATGCATGTTATGCTCAAAACACACCCATAACTCATTAAGAGAATAAGCACAACCCTGTTAGATCATGCGTCAGGTCGCAGAGCATATTTTTCCGTCCTTAAAATAGCAAAAGTAGATTCGGACATGCCTCTAATGCGTTTGCGCCATGCGCTGTAGACATTGCGCCTAAATAATTAAAATAGACCTTTCTGTTCAAAGAAAAATAAGTCAATGGTGAGTAAATGAGGCAGGTGGCAGACTTTTCATTTTTGGATGAACCATACCTTTAAGTCAAGGAATGTTATCTTCTGTGACTCCTAAAAACCTTTTTTTTTGTGTTTTGGAAATGTGGAAGAGTACTCGTAAAATCACAAAAATAATCAATTAAATTGCACTTCTCTATGAATGTTTACACTGGAAAACATAATGTCAGAGGGTGAAGCTTGTGAGTAGGAGAGGGCATGTGTGTTATTGGATGTTTGTCCTATACTATCAGATGGAGGGGATCACGGTGCAAGTTATCCAGAGAGATAAGGGGGCGTACAAGCTATTAACAGGGCCCAAGCAAAAGTCTGCTTTTGGTGCATGCCATGGTCGTTAATCACAAACCACCTTAAACTGCCTCTGTGCTGCCCGCCAGCCGCTGCCTCTGCTTACTACTGCTCTCTTGGGCGTTTATTTTACTCCTCTTTTTTTTCACTTGTTTATTTTTATCTCCATTCCTCTCTCTTTACGGGTTCTCGTTCAGGAAGAAAACAGCACGGAGAAATACATGATTACAGTCATTAAGTTGCAAGAACACTTTCACTAAAGGAGATTAACTCACTAGATCCCCGCTGCCCGAATGGCATCCATCATTTATTCATTCTTTTAAAGTTCATGTTTCTAATATGGCACATATTGTTACATATTCTTTAAACTCACGAACAAGTCTGAAGATTGACTCCATCTAGGGCAAAGACTTCATTTGAGGTTCAGTCACAGGGTCATGTTAAATGTGTCAGATTTACTCAGCTGAAATGTCAGTTTGTTTTATTATTACTTGTGCCGTAATCCTCCCAGCTTTCAGCCTCAAACCCTTTGATGGCTTTGACTATAAAGACAACATGGAAGAGGAGGGGCACTTGGGAGTTAAAGGATGGATTAACCATAAGGGTGAGAGATACAGAGTGACATCTTACAGCACGCGCAGGTTCTTGAGGCCAGAAAAGTCCACTTTGGTGATCCGGGTGATGTTATTCCTGTCCAGATCCCTGGAAAGAGAAAGGAGAGAGAGGATGGTTAAAAGAAGTTAAAAGCTTTTCATTTCACTTATGCTTTCAAACATGATTTTTCAAGTCTAAGCTCACAGCAGAGTCAGTAAACAGAGATCTTAAACACAGGGGCTCCCTGGCAGTGCCTCAACAGCACCAGATGCCCACAGGGCAACACTGTTCAAAGCTGGCATCTGCCAGGGAGCATTAGTGCCATGCTGCGGAATACTGAGTCTGAGAGGCTGACTTCTGTTCTGCCTTTCAGCCTTGCATTCACTGTGCTGGAGGCAACTCACTTTCAGCATGCTGCTATTGAGCTGCCTTAGCTCTAAATGCTCCCATATACACAAGGCTCAGGGTCATGTCAGCACCTCCCTGCCCTTTTGTTTTGTCTGGTGTGTGTAACAGAGAGCTTTAATCTTCTTGTAATCATGACCGCATCACACGCAAGAAAAAACTGTGAAGTGCAGTGGAGGTGTAAGCAGAATCATGGTGCTGTGACCCAAATGGGAGTGAGGTTTAGGATTTAGGTGTGTAGAAGTGACAAGATACAAAAAAACTGTGCAAAAAAAACTCACTTACTCATCTGTCCTTAAAAGGCACACTAGCATATAATGCAGTCTCTGGCATTCTTGTTAGTGTGCCACCATCAATGCCTGAAAGACCTGTTTCAAATCCTGCTCAAAGCAGTGCAAATAAAAATCAGAGAATGTATGCTGGTGTCGTGACCCGGACAAGAGATTAAGAAGGGTGAGTGAAAAGGAGGCTCAAAAAGGTGCAATAGCAACTATCATGGTCTTTGGCACCCTTGTTAAAGTCTCGTCTTCCATGCTGGAAATATATTTGAAGGCTGATCGAAGTGGTTATCCAAGTAGAAGCAGATTGCATTGGTGTCGTGACCCTGACAGGAATTAGGTTTAGAGGGGTGAGTGCAACAAAGGTCAGGTACTAAAAACTGTGCAGGTGAAGTGCAATCTCCTGATTGATGCAGTCTTTGGCATCTTTGTTAGTGTGTTTGCCTCCCATGTTTGGCAGTAGATCTGGAAGAGTTACATATGCCATAAAAATGCTATTCTTTCTTTCTTTCTTCTTCTTTTTTTCAAAATGCTTATCTGGATCTGGTTTTTATTTTAAACACAGAAAAATGCCAAAGGAATAATATTTTGTTCTGTATGTAAGCAATGCGAGTGAGATTATGGGAACAAACTGCTTGAGAGAGACAGATTGCATGGAAACATTTGTATTTGGGAAAACGTCCCTCCTTCCATCTGAATGAATTATATATTACTAAAGTATTTTTCCATTCAAGTCAATACTTTACTTTTGCTAGACTGTTATTTTATCAGCTGTTTCAAGTGTGTCTAAAATTGTATACATTCACCAAAATGAGTATACATGCCTATGGAGAGGAACTGACTTCCTCTGTGGGCGATGTTTACTGGAGCTCCACCACATTGAAAAGATTAACATTGAGAAATATATAGTGACATATAATGACACACGCATACACTTACGTACTAACGTCAGGCTGTCTCAGTGTGTTTCTTATAATATACATAAACATTTATAAATCTGATTTAAAGCCATATTGGATTTCAAAAGATTTCCTCAGAACCACAAAACACACATCAAGCGGACTAATACGAGCTATATAAGAAACATATTACAGGGACAGGCCATTTACAGACCCCAAATTCCATAACATGATCCTCTCCCATATGGCAACTATGTCTGAAAAACCAGGAAGCATTTCTGGGCATCAAATGTGCTCATAAAGAGGCTGCTGCCTATGCAGGTAGAACACTTGGTTTTAAGACATGCCTCATTTACTTCTAAAAACCAACTTGACTTCTAAAAACCAACTTTCACACCCCAGTTTTAAGAGTTTAAAGCATCCCATCATGCATTTGCTGATTCCACTGAACAGAGTGTTTTGTAACTATAGTTTGAAAGTACAGTATAATTAACTTACTGAACAAAGAGATGTTAAAATGATCACAAATCACATTGAATATATTTGTAATGTTACAAAAGACATGTATTTCAAATAAATGATGTTCTATTAATGAAAGAATTGTGAAAAAATATCATTAGGGATGCATTGGCATTTGACTTTCAGTTTCAGTTTTGAGTTTCAGGCCAGAATTACTAACCAAAGCAGGGAGATTTAGGTAGCATCTATTTGTGTTTAGTCTCGATTTCATGTACACAACCTGGATAAACTACAACTGGTACACGTGTCAGCTTTGTGGACTATGACAGTGGCTGGACTGACAGTATTGATTTATCGATTTCAATAAATTTTATAGATTCTTAAATCTTAAGATCAGTCTGTCTATGCAGTTTCCTTTAAATGTGTAAATAAAACAAAAATATCACTTAAGATTTGTAGCATACCTGCCATTACATAATGGGAATAAACTTTGTCTTCCTCTTTCAATTTTATCATGAAATTCAGAAAATAAATGTTTTTTGGTGCTCTTTGACACATGGCAGAGCACTTTTTATGGCCTCAGTGGGTCAAACAGCGGCACAAATGAAATGTACAAAAAATTGTCATATCTTCTTCTATCTTTACTACTAGTTATAGCACAAAATAAGCATAAATGAACATCAGAAGGTATGTTGAGAGATATAGAATAACCTAATGTATAAGTAAAGGTTTCAGTTTTCAAACAAGTGAATTCAGATTTTTTGGTTTGGCCCAAAAAATTGATTCGGTGTATCACTATGCATCACATCATTGAAAACGATATAGTATGTATGTATGCATTTATCTATGTAGAAACTTATACTAAAACAGCATATTAGCATGATATAAAAAAACATGCTGAGAAATTGGACCTTTAAATTTTGCTATGCCACTACAAAAGTGAAAAACAACAATTAGTTATATAAAAAAACTTTTTTATTAAACAATTCATTATATTTTATTGACCGAACACCATTGTTAATATCGTTAAAAAGTTTGGTATGAAGTTTCAGTATAAAGGCTATAGTTTTATTAAATGTGGCTGCTTGTACGATGCACATATGGGAGTGACAAGCATTTGTTGTGCAAGCAACGCACACGTCACGCGCATGCATTTTCCAGGTGCACCTAGTTAAAAACATCTCAACTTTTATGAATGCTGCATGTGCACCGCGATTCATGTAAGTAGAACTAACCAATCTGCTTCACTCTTAGTATGGAATATACACATTTCAATAATACCGACAGACTAATTACCTAAGAACCTAATTACATCCAAACATTGTAGTGCTTTTTACTTTTCTCCAAAAACTTGTATCGGAGCTGCACCAATGATTTGTCCATTTGTCATCCTCTGAGAAAACGGTTGATGATCGCGTAGTTACGAGGGACGCCAGGGAAGCTCAAGCGCAAATGGTGAAGGAAACCAAGCATTTATGCTTGTCATTTCAGGTCAGAATAACAACACACGTGAAAATAAGTGGGGTGGCTAGCAGCAGTGAGGAGATTGTAAATAAGAAAGAATGTAAGGATGTCACCAGAGTGGCTTTTTGGTTGCTATTCTTGTGCATCATAGCCAGTAGCTCCCCATCTGAAAGATTTTTTTTGCATAGTGGTAATGTAGTCATCAATCACAATTTGTAATGTTGCAGTATGTATTTGTATAATGATGATTGGTGCCTTTACTTGAAAACTCAGATTTGATTATCATAATTTCTTTTGTTTACAGAGTTTGAGATTTACTGTATCGATGTATCGTTACTATTAACACCTTAATTTTGTTTGTTTGATTGTTCAGCATTTCCACTTTACCATTACACACACTTTGTAACATTTTATTCATCAAGTTTATGAGTCTCTTTAACACGTATGTATTTTATTTAAAGAGAGCAGATATTTTATTTTAATAGCTTTGTTTTTGACTATTAAAACTATTTACCTTAGTAATGTTGGTACATTAAAATAAATAATAAATTGAAAAAGATCCTAATATACTTAAATTAATTGGTAAAAAATATTAAATAATTATCAATACCAAAATATGAAACATGATATTGTGATATTTTTTGCAATATTTCCCAGCCCTACTAAATATTCTATTAAACAAATGCAGACGTATTTTTGTATATTGCCAGTTACAACTATTGCCAGTTACAAACATATTTGAACAGTAGTGCATGCAAAGTGATTTTTTATATTGAAACTGAATATTTTCTTTGCAATTAGCTAGTATTATTTAAATTTTAATTAACTTAATTAGAACAATATTTGAAAAATCAATTAAAAGACTTGTCCACTACTACTACTACTACTATTAATTGAATTAAATTAAATTAAAACTGAGAAGACTAAACGTACATCAGTGGTCTAGTTATAGTGCCTAACAGCTTTGCAAGACTTTTTTACAACACCTTTTTTTTTTTTAATAAAACAAATAACATCTCTCCAGTATTACACCCACCAATCATAATGCATCACACTTCACTTCTCAACAATCCAATATATATATAGTGCTGACACAAATCCCTATGCTCCCAGTCCCTCTATGTCACTCTCTTTCCCTAATCTCCCAGTAGTACTCCATTCTGCACTTTTCTCATCTCGTATCCTCTCACCTGCTTGCAATGTAATCCCACTAATAACACCGCACATTTCCTCCTCACTCTATCCTTCACTGCAATCCTCACTGTGTCCTTTTTTTTTACAGTATGTGTTAACAGCCTGGGGAGCTAACTAAGTCCCTCTTCCTCTAGAAACTCAATCAAACCTCCGGTTACACTCACAAGGTGGAGTTCACAGATATAGCAGCCCCCTACTGGCTATTGTTTGTTTTAATTTGTTGAGGAGATAAGGTGCCCATTCAAACGGCAGGTGTTCCAAACTAACAATGCCCCCCCTCGGGGGTCCACCCCACCCACGCACACAGTTACACCACTCAATCCAACTTGTCCCAGACATAATCCGGCAGACTTGTCTGGTAAAATGTGCTTCTCA
Organism: Danio tinwini; assembly: GCA_903798205.1. Lineage (NCBI taxonomy): Eukaryota > Metazoa > Chordata > Actinopteri > Cypriniformes > Danionidae > Danio > Danio tinwini. The sequence goes on along the minus strand of CAIGQZ010000690.1, from coordinate 8,574,422 downwards.
GAACGGCACTAGACAAAAAGAGAAGAATCTTTGCAATTTTGGCCGGAGTATATTTTGACTGTAGCAACAATTGCAACACAGCAGGCGCCTGAGGTACCCGAAGACCTCAAAGTCGAGCAAAAAACATGTGCATGAAAACAAAAGAGTTGCTTTTTCTGTTCCCATACGATACCCTGCTTCTCAATGCGTTTCCTGTCGTAATCTTCTGTTATTTTTCTCAAAGCCACGCTACTCTAGTCCTCAAAAGCTGATAGGTATGCTCCATTTCCTCCTGAAAGCTTCTCATCATTGTTTGGAATCTTAAATGAGTTCTTCCTTTTCGGACCTCTGGTTTGGACGCCTTTGATGGCTGTTTTTCATTACTTGTGTTCAACTTCACAATCCCAACACATTAATATTCTCCGCATGTATGCACAAGTTATTATCAGTATAGATGGACGATGCATTGATAAGACCAAATTATGTTTCTCGTGTCTATTGATTAATTACAACTACACGCCTCTGAGATATGCACAGATAAAGAACAACATGAGATTATGCTCGTGCCTTTTCATTTAAATTTAATTTAAATGAACCCCTGTCATAACTGTCAGCGGCAGAACATTGTAATTTCTACCACCTATTATCTCTTCATTAAATGACTGTATTAATTATCATTTCTCCTTCACTGAGGTAATTCGCCGAGGCGTCCGTATGCCAGTGAAAATTATAAGGCAGATGTTAAACACTAGATGCAGATAGGGATATTTTAATAACTTTAATGTGAACAGGATGCAATTATTTGTGCATTTCAAACGGATGGATGCTTCATTGCATCCTCCTCACTCTCGCATAACTAAGCACTTTCCTTTTCCTGGTTTCTCTGAAAGTTCTCCACCGGAACGCTTGTTCATTTGCACTTGCGCTGGATCAAATGTGTGTGGGGGGGTTTATTGCTGTTCTTTCATCTCCCATGAGCCATGCAGCCGACAGCCATGTGGCTACCACACATCTCCACTGGACACATGCAGACCTGTTCCAGAATTCCTGAGGTGTACCTCTCGACACATTATTACCACCTCAAAAGCTCAACATTTCCATATACCCTGAAACCATCACAGGGTTCCATATGCACGTTTTTACCGGCAAAACCACAACCACAAAAATGTAATCTTTTATCCTTGATTACCTAGTGATGATTGTTTATTGTCTTTGGTAAATAGCATTTGTGATCGTGATAAAAATGGAAAGTCTACTGGTTTAAATGGATTGGATTTGAGGTTGTATTTGATTCACGTTGTAAAAGAGGCCGACTTATTCCACTGGAGACAGCAAAATGAACAAGCCAGTGAATCTTCGAGTTCCTCTACAGTGTTTATGAGCAATGTTGGCAGTTTTCATCTCAGGGAGTGTTTCATTTAGTAAATATTTTCATTACGGCCATGTCTGGATGCATTCTTCGCTGAAGGACTCTCACTTCACACTAAGCAGAGCGGACAAAAATGAATTATTTCATATTTCTTTTTTTATCGTTTGCCCCCTGGATGGTTTATTTTCCAACCCTGACAGCTAAATGTGCAGATGGCTCTGTGTTCTTGCACAGTATATGACTTCTTAAATTACTAGAGTAACGCTTGGCTGAGAGGTGACAAGGGCATCTTCAACATGTCTGTGTGAAAGTCAATATGACAGCCAGGCTACAAAAGGCTCATCAATAACACAAGTCTCATTTTGGACTCCAGGGGTAACCAACGGTACCCTCCCTCACCCTCTTTCCATAGACGTCATTACCAGGAACAACAGTTAAAATGAACGTCCCGACTAACCATATTGAACAACAGCCTCTGTACCAGGCCACCGTGGGTTTATTTATTTGGCTTTGAGGCGCTCTATTTCCACTATGTTTCCTGTATAAATTTTTCAAAAAGAGTTGTTTTGTCTGGTACCGAGACTGACGTTAGGCAGAGGAGTGTTTATTTTGTAGTCATTACTTCCCAAGCTAAAGTAGTTACATTTTATCCAATCAGCATGTTTGAAAAGGTAGGCCATAAATAAAAGGTAGCAAACCACACTGAATCCATTTAAGTTTTTAATTTATATGTAAGATAATATGTCTAGAAGCATTAAAGCGTCTTATGGTGTGATCTGAAAGTAAATATAACCAACGGAACCAGAAAAAATTATCATTTATATACATGTGCTTGACAAATTTATCAGACCACCTGTCATAATAAAGAGAAAGACCATTCAGCAACGTAAAATACTTTAATATGGACTCTTTCCCTTTCAGAGAGTTCTTGACATTTCACCATTTTGAACAGGAGAGAGGAATGTCAAATTTAATTTGCATTTTAACTCTTGAATTTTAACCATTACATTAATTGTCTTTCTCAAGCAAAAAGGACTACAGATAAATAACTGCAATTGGGCATCTGAAAGTGCGATTTTTAACAATAATTATATTTTAGCTTTTAGAAATACTAATGTGACTAAAGACCTTACACATACTGGTGGATTAGCTATGGTGGAAACATGAAAACAAAAAGTAATTTGGTAATTAATTATGTTAGTTTATGACAACTTTGACCTAAGAAAGTAAAGTAAAGCACAGTTTACGTAATGAACAAGCTATTCCACAGCACAAATAGTGTGTACTATGAAGTGAATTAGTTAATTTGTAAACATTTACATGAATCCTCTATATACATGTAGAACAGTTTAAAAGGGTGTATTTGATTACTGTCTCATTTTGCACAGTTGCAAAGTACAATTTGACTAAAAGATATTCTAGCATTTTGTTATTATGTATTACTATATGCTTCCGTTTTTTGACAGAAGTTTTCTTGCTTCTGAAAAACTCCATAAAAAGTGAAACTACTATAATTTTACTCCCCAACTTTAGCCCTGTTTAAATCTGGTACTAAGATGTTTGGTCTGATCACTTGGGCAAATCTAAATACAAGTGAAAACAGGGTCTGAAACATTTTGAATTTGTCCAGTCTGGACCACTTCAAGACATAGTTAAAAACACATTTGACCAGACTGTTACATAAAGCGTGGCTGATGTGGCCAAATGCTTTCAAACACTCACAAAAAACTACCTCTTCTCTCCTACTGACATAACTCTTAAACATTATGAGACATGTTGTTGTAGTGCACTAGCAGTTAAAAGCAAAGTTCCTGGTTGTGTTATATCTCCAGGTATCCCCCCTATGCCCTATTCTTTTCAAACGTTCCAACATTTAAACTGGGAATGATTAAAAATCTCTCTTAATTTGCTTTTAAAGTATTTTTACAGTTCTGTTTTAGCGATCTTCAGATTGACAATTGCGTTCCCTTCACAGAGCTCTTTGAAAACATTTATGCCATTTTGAATGCAGCCGTGGCGAAAGCTATAGGTGACCTATTATTTAAAAGGGGAATTTACTTTACGTCTTCAAAGCTTGTGAAAACAAAAATATATAGAATGCGTTAATGGTTTTAGTTTATAATAGGTCATTTATTAAGAAATGTATCTGTACTGTAGGCCTACATGACATGGACCTGTTTCTGCAGTGGTTTGAATGTGTCAAACTGTAAAAGTAGACGTTTTTTTACTTTTTTTTACAATATCCTACCTAATAATAATAATAATAATAATAATAATAATAATAATAATAACAGTAATAAGGAATTAGTGATATTAATAAGTAGGATTTTTTTCATTACTTAACAAATAGCCTACTGAAAATTACAACCATTAGCCTAACCTGATTTATATGATTTATATATGAGATTATTATACGTGTTAGCTAAGTGGTTTCATGTTTTAGAATAGAATATGGAACATTCTCAATAATATTTGTAAAGGAAA
>CAIGQZ010000690.1:8541576-8554529 GCA_903798205.1 Danio tinwini | reverse complement strand
CCCAAATTTACAAAGTATACTTTGATTGACTTCTGTGAATGCACAACCATTGCTTAACTTTCGATATATTTCCAATATTTTTTTTTCAATATCTGTCCATGCAGCAAATAAACATGTTTGTATTATTTAATGGTAGAATTGTATATATGATAATGTTTTAATCTCTTCATATGATTTCTTATGTGTGCAGGCTTGCACTGTCGCTGTAGCTGATCTGTTTTTTTATGCTTTTTTACTTTAATTCTTTAATAATAAATAATAAAATAAGGTATCACTTTATTCCTGTTTGCACATTTTGTTGAGTATAAATTCCAATCCAACTACAACTCATTTATTCATTTTCCTTTAGCTTAGTCTCTCATTTATCAGGGGCTGCCATAGCGGATTGAACCGCCAACTATTCCGGCATATGTTTTACGCAGTGGATGCCCTTCCGGCCACAACCCAGTACTGGGAAACACCCATAGACTCTTGCATTCACACATGCACTCATACACTACGGCCAATTTTGTTTACCCAATTCACTTATAGCACATGTCTTTGGACTGTGGGGGAAACTGGAGCACCCGGAGGAAACCTACGCGAAAATGAGGAGAACATGCAAACTCCACACAGAAATGCCAACTGACCCAGCAGGGACCTTTTCGCTGTGAGGCGACAGTGTTAACCACTGAGCCACCATGCCACCAGTCAACTACAACTGTTTATTTTTATAATATTAGACTGCTTGATTAATATGCTGAAACTGCTTCACTAACAGTCTTTCTCCTGACTATAAAAACTTTGCAAGAACTTTACACTAACCCTTACCCTAACCCTAACCCTACAATCTACTTGTTCTCTAATTAGATTAGATGGCATGTACAGTAGTTGCAATGTAATTTATAATCAATAAAATGTGTTAAAGGAACCATCAAAATAAAGTGATACCTACAATAATATAAAATAATAATAATTAAGTGTGCAAATGTGATCTGTGCATGAAGCTATGGGGTTATAAAAATCTGGAACATATACACTTGTACTATTCTAATGATGTCGCACGTAAAATACTGTACACAGGCCCTATGCCAAAAAAGGTGAAGTATTCTTTGGGTTTTAGTGGTAGGATTACTAAACTTTCTATGCTAGCCAGTGCAATAAGACAGCGATAGAGTCTGGGACTATAGCATGTAGCAATTACAGCATAAAAATGAGTGAAACTATCCCACCTACTACAAGCTGCTAACTGCTTGCAAACCACAATAATTAGACTTCTGCAATTATTAAAGATGCCACAGAAACATAAGAGTCAGGACTTAGTGGTGGCACCAAAAACAAATCAGGTGAAAATATAGGACTAGCAGTGGAGATGAATTAGCATTCAACTCAAGCAGCATTCAATTCAAGCAGCTACTGTATCATTCATAGCTGATAATAAGCATATTTTTCTTCAAATACTAGTTACCAACTAGGCTTCTTAACAAGCTACAACTACACAGCTGTACTGGTACTCCAATATTTACATAACCGGGAATAACAACCCTAAACCAGCATGAAAATTCATGCAATTTAAGCTTGTCGTTCAGCAAAGAAACTCAAGCTATAAATTAAAATAATCATAAAAATGATTGAGTGGCTTATTCGTATGAATTTTTATGATCTCATTCATACATTTTAGCACGATTTGCTCATCTCTCAATGGCGGACAGGTTTTGGGTTGGGGTTTGGAGCAACACCTCCTTACATTTTTGCACAACTGAACTCGTATGAATTAGAACAAATTAGCCACTAAACTGTTAAAACATGAAATAGTTATGTTTCCTCTTGAGAATGGACTGGCTTTAACATGTTAAAAAACTGCTCACCTCTATTGTATCTGCTGATGATTTGTCACTCTGTTGCAAAACTCTGTTTTTTGTAAAGTATGACAGTAATTTGGTATATAGATTTGTTGATGTGATGATCCTCAACTTCATTTAATCAAAATTAACTATAATAACATCAGCATCAGTTCGAGAAAAGCATAAGTTGCACGGCCATTGCCAGGGTTTGAAAATGGTGAGGTCTGTTGGAGGCATTATTAATAAAAATTGTGCTATAATAATGACTACAAATAAATATATCATGCAGCAATACGTTATCATTCTTTTGGTGTAACAATATTCATTAATATGATTTGATGTGTGAAGGATAAAAATTAATGACAATTTATGCTCTACATGATTTCTGCATGATTTCTCTCTGTCTCTATATGTACATTCACTGGCCACTTTATAAGGTACACCTTAGTACAGGGTTGGACCGCCTTTTTCCTTCAGAACTGCCTTTATCCTTTGTGGCATAGATTCAACAAGGTAATGAAAATATTCCTCAGAGATTTTTATCCATATTGACATGATAGCATCACGTAGTTGCTGCAGATTTGTCAGCTGCACATCCATGATGTGAATCTCCCGTTCCACCACATCCCAAAGATGCTCTATTGATTGACTGTGGAGGCCATTTGAGTACAGTGAACTTATTGTCATGTTCAAGAAACCAGTCTGAGATGATTTGTGTGTTATGACATGGTGCGTTATACTGCTGGAAGTAGCCATCAGAAGATGGGTAAACTGTGGTCATATAGGGATAGACATGGTCAGCAACAATACTAGGCTGTGGCATCGACATTTTAGGTTTCCTGTTTTTAGCTGATAGGAGTGGCACCCGGTGTGGTCTTTTGCTGCTGTAACCCATCTGCCTCAAGGTTCGATGTGTTGTGCGTTCAGAGATGCTCCTCTGCATACCTTGTTTGTAACGAGTGGTCATTTGAACTACTGTTGCCTTTCTATCAGCTGGAACCAGTGTGGCCATTCTCCTCTCACCTCTAGCATCAACAAGGCATTTGCACCCACAGAACTGCCACTCACTGGATATTTTCTCTTTTTCAGACCATTCTCCGTAAACCCTAGAAATGGTTGTACATGAAAATCCCAGTAGATCAGCAGTTTCTGAAATACTCAGACCAGCTCGTCTGGCACTAACAACTATCCCACGTTCAAAGTCACTTAAATCACCTTTCTTTCCCATTTTGATGCTTGGTTTGAACTGCAGCAGATCGTCTTGACCATGTCTTAATGCCTAAATGCATTGAGTTGCTGCCATGTGATTGGCTGATTAGAAATTTGCTTTAATGAGCAGTTGGGTGGGTGTACCTAAAAAAGTGGCCGGTGAGTGTATATATTTTTATTATTATAATTTATAACACAGCAAAGAACTACAATGCATTTTACTACTCAGGAGCTTCAGTCCACCACAGCTCAGATCTTCTATTTCAAACCGGATCCCCACATGATGACATCAGTGATTTAGAGTTGCAGCCTGGTCAAGGTTACAGTCATGTTAATTACACTTGGCCCAACCACTGCGAGTGTGGTCTGTAAATGGGATACTGCCTATAAAAATCATAATATAGAGTCAACGACTGTTTCAGGGGCACACCATCACTCCAAATCCTGTAAATGATAAATCAGTGACAAATTCGGAGACAGCTGCACAGCAAGGCAGCATGCTTGCAAGTTTTGAAAGAAAATTCTGAAAAGTCTTGCTGAAGAATGACATGATAATTTATGATCTGCAAGAGTTTGAAGTTAATTGTAAAATTTGAAAGGTCAAAGCTTCTCTGTTTAGGTGAAAGTTTGATAAATACAGTTTTATGAGTATGAAACAAAGAATGAGAGATTTCCAGTTTGAATAATAGTTTTTATGACCTTGCCATTTTTTTTTTAAATAACATCACTAAATATTTAACATTTATACTTAATTACTTCTAGATTTTACAGAAATCTTTGTTCATTTTCACTGGCTATCAATAATGTAATGCATGAAATTTAATAAATAGGATATAAATCAATGTTCATTAAATGACAAAAACATGTAAAAAATGTTATTACAGCAATATAAAAATCATATTAAACATCTATAAAAATTTATCCATTTTCCTTCGGCTTAGTCCCTTTATTTTTCAGGGGTTGCCACAGCAGAATGAACTGCCAACTTATCCAGCATATGTTTTACACAGCGGATGCCCTTCCAGCTGCAACCCAGTACTGCAAAACATCTATACACACTCATTCACACATTTACACTCATACACTACGGCCAGTTTAGTTTATTCAATTCACCTATACGGCATGTCGTTGGACCCAGAGGAAACCCACCCAACCACGGACATATATAATATAATATAATGTAATATAATATAATATAATATAATATAATATAATATAATATAATATAATATAATATAATATAATATAATATAATATAATATAATATAATATAATAAAGTGTCATGGTGGCTCAGTGGGTAGCACGATCGCCTCACAGCAAGAATGTTGCTGGTTCGAGCCTCGACTGGGTCAGTTGGCATTTTCTGTGTGGAGTTTGCATGTTCCCCGTGTTCACATGGGTTTCCTCCAGTTGCTCTAGTTTCCCCCACAAGTCCAAAGACATGCGGTATAGGTCAATTGGGTAAGCTAAATTGGTATGTGTGTGAATGAGTGTGTGTAAATGTTTCCCACTGATGGGTTGCAGCTGGAAGGGCATTCGCTGCGTGAAACGTATGCTTTGTGGTTCTTTCTGCTTTGGCGAGCCCAGATTATTAAAGGGAATGAGTTAAAAAAAAAAGAATGAAAAAAATAATATAATATAATATAATATAATATAATATAATATAATATAATATGTATTATATTATATATGATTAGGAAAGTAATAAAGTATAAATACTGCTTATTATTCTTATTTACCTTACCAACCATTGCTTGTATGGTTGTATAGGGCATGCACTTTCCATTTCAAATTCTTTCCCTGTTATGTTAAATAATAATGGTTAATCCATATAATCTTCATATGTAAATCCTCATTTCCATCAGCTTAGGTTTGTATTATCATTCTGAAGTGAAGTTATGAATGTCTGTGATGTTTATCCTATTGAATGGTTGTGCTATTATTTTAGTAAATACCCTAAAACCCCCATCATATGTGTCCACCTCATAATACCTGCAAAAAGAAAAGAAAATACCAGGTGAGTTGCTTTTGATTAGAACAGCAGATCTAAAGGCAGGAGCAAAGAGCAAGACTGAATAGATGAAGGTCAGTGGTTAACAGAAAATGCCTCTCATGCCTTCAGCAGGGGGTAGAATAGAAGTGTACAGTTGGTTGTCTGAACCAGGATAATCTAATGTGAGAGGGGCTTTCTGCAAGACCTCTGCTGAGCCTTTGCTGAGCCAGTGAGTCTTCTCGGTCTTCCTGCTTTCACTGTGCATCTCCCAAGTTTCTTGATCACTGCTGAGCTCATTTAAAGCTCCTGCTTTTCTGCATTTCCTCTCCTTTATCTCAATCTACACGTCTTACTAAAGACTTCCTCGGCTGGCTACCACAGGTGATTCTCATTACGTGGCTTTGAAGTGGGAGTGGCACGGGAGGGGAGATGGTAGATCAATGATAAGCCTCCGTTCTCCTGCCATGAACCTATTCCCAATGATTCCTATTATTGCCATGGCCCAGTGTGGGTTGGTAAGGGGGGGGGGGGGGGGGGGGGGGGTTCTGCTGCTAGCCATTAAGACCTCTCCATGCTGATGGATAAAACTTTGTGTCCAAGAAAAAAGTCTGCACAGAATGAAAATGCATTTGTTGAACAATGGCAAAATCTGTACCATATCAGTTCTAAATAAAGTAGCAGACATTTTAACCATATGGAAGATGTCAAAAAGTCAAATTCAGAAGGTTAAGTGGGTTTGATGCTGGTGTCCAAAAAGCCAAAGTTCTGCTTTAGATTCTAGGGTGGTGTGCTCCTACCTACCCACTAAACAATAGATGTCTGATGGACATGAGGTTTGTGTCTATATTGCATCTGAGATCAATTCTGGACATCTACAGATGTGCAAAGTAGGTTCACTATTTGGACGTCTAAACATAACCCCACTTGGACGTCAATATGCAACCAAAGAGCATAGAATCACCAAGAGGCGACACTCTAGTGCGATTTGGGAAACAGCCACTAGATGGTGCGGCGGGCCATTTTGGAATGAAAACTCCAATAGAACAACAGCATATTATAAGTCTGTAAAATAAACTATTAAAAGTGCTGATGATTGTGATAACAAAGTGTTGTATTGTCGTCTTTCAGGTTGTATCTCGGCTTTAATGCGCTTTTTAAATAAAAACATAATAAAATAAAGTAGCTGCTTGCCATCGCGACAGCAATAAGATCCAATGGTGAGCCGATCGCTTACACTCCAAAATGGCGGAATCCAGAGCTGTTGCTGGGTGCTTCTGTTGCAATGGAACGTTCTATTGAGTGTCGCCTCTTGGTCATTCTAAGCTTGGTCATTCTTGACGCAACTCAACATTTGATCGTCCGACTAGGTACCTTTTTAATTTTCCACTAAGTTCAAGGTGAGTTTGGTCAGCTTATTTAATTGTATGTTAATGTGTGTACATTTACTCCTGTACCAGTTCATTTTCCTGTAGCTTAATTTGGCACAGCAGCAGGTTTGAAATGAAAGTGGTTTGCACCTTTGTATGCACTTTCAGTTATCATCCATCTGTTGGTGAGAAAATGAAGAATTTAATGAAGCTATATGAATATGAACTGGAACAGTACCTTCAGAAATGGGACTACATTTATGCGCAGAGCCTAAAAACAATACTTTTAAATTTAAATCTGAAAAAGACACAAACAACAACAAACAAACACACAACAAATACATTTGGATTACGCAACCCAGGCTCATTCTGATTATGTACCCCTACATACATTTCTGGAAAGAACAAATTACATCCCAGGAGCTACATTTTTTTTGCAGTTTTTGTTTTCACAAATCTACCAGAGGCCGATGTCGACTGACTGACTGACTGACCAACCGACCAAACCCCCCACCCTCCCCTTTCCCTGAATTCAACCAATATTATTTTAAAAAGCACAGATTGACACCTTCCCTAAACCCAACCGACAGTGTTTTGAAAAGCAATCCAGAAAAAGAAAAGCCCTCGCCTGATTTTTACCACGTTTTCAAATTTTACCACATTCTAACCCTGTTATTGTTTATTTTATTTTATGCGTTCTGTTTTTGTCTTACCTGCTTTCTGGAACCGTTCTTCACTGGACTCAAACCCAGTTGCTGCAGTCGACTCCACTCTGCATCTCAAGTCCATCGACATACATGTCAAACTACTGGATAAACTGGTAACAGCAGAAAAGCCGTCCACATGCAGGTAAGAGGTCAGCTGGTAAACGAGAAAAGGAACGAGATCATACTGCCCCGTAGCCTTTGTTTGAAAGACAAAATGTAGCCATACGTACAGTACTTCTGGCTACATAATTTGCGATCTCCAGAAATGTACTGTATATAGGGCTGCATTTTCAGAATGAGCCTATGTTGGAATAACAACTAGTCCTTATGCAGTCACCTGTAGATGTCAATACTAATGTTTGGTAAACCCTAAAAAAAATTCACAGACTGCTCCTTCAGGGCACCAAATTTGAACGTGCAACAATGATTTAAAAAAAATCCACAATAAACACTTTTAAACTACAATTAGCATTTATACAGATGTCTTGTGGACATCAATTTTGGGATTGGTAGACATCTGAAAAAAAGACAATGGCTGTTTCTCATTTCCAAGAATGCAGAGAACAGACTTGTGTTCTTGTAAAAACTGGTCTTGCCAGGTTACCTCGGAAGAATGAACTCAGGAGACCGCAAGAACACAGAACACGTCCTGTGAGAAATAAGATGTTGCGTTCCTCTGATGGTCACATTTAAACATTACAGCATTAATTCAACAATGTATTGTTTTTTTCCCTTTTCTATACGTATATATAACATGCACAAAAACCTTACAAATATACTTTGCACAATACAAATAAAACAGATTTTGATACAAATTTCAGCAAATAAACACCCTTAATGTGTTTATGCCTTTATTAAGATTTTCATGATAATGTTTATTTTTTCCATCTTATTTATTGAAACTAATAACTAAATAAGTTAAATCTCTGAACTTAATTAATAATAAATTTATAAAATTTGCTGCGCTTCCCACCTCCTTATTCAGTCGCAATGACTTCTGGGGTTTCGGTGCTCAAGTCTCCATCGTTGCATCCTCGATACCAAAAACACATCCCGGAACTTTCGCGCTTCCTTCGTTCTTGCGGTCTTAAGTTTTGGAACTGAACTTTAGCAGTTGATAATGACGATACACGAGAACACGAGGATGCAAGATCGCTGAGGAATGCATATTGAGAAACAGCCACTGTCTGGTGTCACAGTCTGCACCTTCAGGGGACCAAAATTGGGCATACTAAAACGACATAGAAAATGTTGTTTGAATGCAATAAAAACATATAAAAATACGTTGTTTGGACTTTGCGCAGTGGGTAGAAACTATTCACATCAACAGTTCCTTTATCAGTCATGTATTTGAATACTATCTCCTTTCTCATTTACATCCAGGGTTTGGAAATTGCACACATTCGATCTAGGGGACAGAGACAAAGACACAAAAAAACACAGTCAGTGAAGCTGAAATAGCCCCAGTCGAGGGTATTACAGGCATTTAGCTCAGCCAGGAAAAGCATTTGTTTGAAGCCTCTACGTTTTGGTTAGCTGCTCTTTATATCCGGCACGATTTATCGCTGTTTTGATTGCCCTTTCTGTTATCGCACCGGCAGTGTTTTCACTAGCCATGAGGAATGCGTGCTGGAATGTGTTGATGTTACTGTAAAGCCCAACACACATCTCCTACTCAGCACCTCCATCTCAGACCGATAAGAGCTTCTATCAGATCGAAAAGAATGTAACTGGCATGACCCGCCAGATGTCTCGCTATATCCATGGAGTTAGAGCCCCCTAACATCTTAACAAACTTTAAGGAATTGATACAAACGGTCGAGACAAACCTTTTAAGTTATATAGAAATTAAATGAGAATCAAAGAACTCATATCAAATTCTGTAGGGAATGATAAGACATGCTTGTAAACTGTTGGCTGACTCTAATGCATTGTGTCAAGTGGGTTTTATGATAAACACTTGACTGCCTTGATTGATACTGAACATGTGAAGTTGGGTGGGATAGAGTATGGTGCACCTGCAATAGTCTTGGCCCCAACTGTGAGGGTTATCTGGAAAAGGATTTGGATCACGATCAAGCATTGCTTCTGTCTTTAACACTCTTGCACAGTCACACTGACACATCCATAGAGGTTGCTTGTTGATAAAGCTCAGAATAGGAATTGAAGCATTGGTGTCCGCCAGACTTAATCTCTGGAGTCCTACATCTGGGAGCATTGCTCTCATTTCAAATGCATCCGGACTCGAAAAGAGAAATGACATTCTAATTTCTCTCCTGGTTATTTGTCATACTGCCACCTTCGCCTGCTGCCACCATAAATCAAGACGTGCCTTTGGAGGAACTCCATTCAGGTCTCTTTAATATCCAAGCCCTTTTATCAAATGAAACTGTTCCTTTGCATGACAGCGAATGGTCCCAGCACTACTGGGCTACTGCATCTCACCACCTGCTTCAAGTTACAGCAGACGTCCTGCCACTGAGAGAACTTCTAACTTGCCGACAGGGGAAACCGAAGCCTAGTGTCGGGTTTCTCAGCTCCAGGTGTAATGTTTTGTTATTGGGGCCTTCTTTCTTCTCTACCTCCCTCTTTCTAAAGATGGGGTGCCTCTGGAGTGGTGTTTGTCTTGAGGTCACGGTACACGCTGTTGTCTCCAAATGAGGCCGTAAAGCACATGATGTAAAACATTCATCCTCCGTATCGCTCTGTCTCTACTCCTGCCAAGGCTGGGTGAGCTGTACCATAAAACATCAATGGTGTTGTCTGACTCATAGCCGCATAAGGCCATTGAGGAAACACACACATATATGTGATCACAGCCATATGTGTCTGTCTGTGTGTTACCAAAAACACATCCAACAATTATACACGCGCCATCTTGAAGGGGTGATAAACGATGCAGTGTTTCAAGAACAGGAAAGTCTGCAGTGAAATTGCATCAAGTAGAGAACTGAATTATATGCTGAAATATGGAGTTAGCAGAATTTGTGTGACATTTAAAGAGAAATACATTCATCTTGATTTTACAAAGGGAAAGTGCTCATTTTGAATGTAAATCCATGTAATTATGCAGTCGCCTGGGTAGAATCTAAACTAAATTGCTGGTTGTAATACAACGCTTGACATGAGCTGATAACTGAGAAGGCTAAGCGGCAAGTTTTCCTGTGGTGGTTTAAAATCCTAGATTTTGTACTTAAATTTAAGATTTTAATCACAATGCCTCACACAGTCGTTCCAGGGCAGTTTACTAAATCATAATCTGATTGGTATGCTTTCAGTTTTAATGCACAGGGATGTTAAAATCTCATTTATACCTTCATAATATTTCAGTTTGCATGACCTGTCATAAATTTCCTTTCCCAGGATAATAATAATAAGTAAATAGCACAAGCTTGTAAAAAAGATATGTGGTGGGATAACCAGGATCAGTTCAGTGATTAATCCCGCTTTGACTAACTCCACCGGGAATTCCATCAAAAGACCAGTGATTGTTTAATTGCCATCCCTGTTTTTCCCAACGCTTTACCTCCCTCCTTTTTGCCGGTGAGGGGGTCCTCAATGGAATCCAGCAGCCCCCACACACAGACTTACAATTACTTTCAGATGTGAATATCGAGTTTAGGAGAGGGGGATGCCAGTGTACCTAGCATGGTATAAGACGGAGTGCTCTTCATATGGGTGTATATACCCGGGTAAGCAAATGTGAACATACTGATCCTGGGGAGACGACCTTTGCATTCATCCCCATGTCCCACTTTTGCTTCAGTCCGATCAAAGAGCCAATGAGAACTGCAGATAAGACGTACAGATTCGATTTCAGCTTTTCTTCAAACAGTAAGCTTTATCACGAGTCCCAAAGCCATCAGACTGAACCCCTCACAGTGCTTTTCCCCATTCATCTGGTCTGCATTACAGATAAAGCCCATTTTAGGACCATTCTACCCACTTTATTATTATCAATGGATACACTGGGAAGGATAAGGATAGTATCTTGTTTATTTATATTTGTAAACAGTCTTTCTGTGGTAATACAATAAACTTGGGGGTCTGAAACAACCAGAGACCAAACTACAGAAACTCCCACAGAGGCATGCTGAAAAATTCATATTGATGTACTCTTTCCCTGATTTCAAGGTGACAGGACTGTACCGTAATTGATTTTAATGTGTTTTTGATGCAAATATTAGATGTCAATTTGATTTGAAGGTAGTCAACTGACATCATATTTGCATCTTTAACATTTTTTATTTTTGTTGTTGTTGTTTTGATATCAAGTTTTCCACTGTGTTGTTTTAAATATATATATATATATATATATATTTGTTTATTTATACAACAGTTTTGTCAGGTTCTTGAATCTGATTGGTTAATTGCCATAAGATATTCAGCAAATAACAGCACTGGTCCAGCCTCTTCACCCTTCACCCTTGTGTATTTCTCCGGCCACATACAGTTGGACAAATATTGCTGCTGTTGGACAACATATCAATGTACTTTGAGGCTTTTTTTGTTGAAAATGTAGTTGTTTAGATTGCATCTATGCAGTTTATTTACAAGGATAATGCCTATTTTAAAATATTTATAATTTCTAAGAGACAGCACATCTGCGGCCATTAACCTGTCATTGAGTAGGGCAAAGACGGTTGACATTGTTCATTTACAAGATGGTGACAGAGACTGCATAAAAATCCCTAAGAGGAGAAAAACAGTGTAATTTCTAGCTACAGTGGATTAAATCATTATAAATTTGGTAAGTGACATTCTAAGTCGATCTCTCTCTTTATGATGTAGTGCTGTATTTATACCATAGTAATTGTAGTATATTGAGTGTAAGATGGGACTCATATCAGGAATGTATGTATTTTGTCTTGGCAACTCTTTGTTTAACCCTGAGTTACTTTTTAGTTGGCCATCCGTTTGTTTCTAATGAGTCTCCTGTATTCATTACTGCAGACTAGATCAGTAAACCGAAAGAAAGAAGAAATGCCCGCATGCGTTTAGGTTTTTCCTTATCGCAAACACAAACGTAATCTGGTAGTGTTTGCACTGCTTTTTTTTTTTTGGGTTAATTACTGTGATCTCCCGATTGCAACAGAGAAATACTGGGAAATCTCTGTAGACTGATGGCATTTCATGCTGTTCAGCCTTATAATCTTAAAATGTCAGAAAAATCACCTGTTTTGTCATCACTTTAGACATTACGCTAGAAAATCATTCTAATCCTAGCTCTAAAATGATGTTTGTAAATGAGCAGCTGTTTCTAATGTTCTGACGTAAGCTGCAGATGTGAATGAATGATGGTGAAAATGCTGCCTCATGCCAACGCACGCCTCTCACCAGTCCTGATATACAGCCATATCGCACTGCTATGAGTGTTACATTGCTTATATATTCATTTTCTTGTCAGCTTAGTCCCTTTATTAATCCAGGGTCGTCACAGCTTAATGAACCACCAGCTTATCCAGCACAATTTTACGCAACAGATGCCCTTCCAGACACAACCCATCTCTGGGAAACATCCACACACTCATGCACTACAGACAATTTAGCTTACCCAATTTACCTGTACCACTTGTCTTTGGACTGTGGAGGAAACCCACGCGAACGCAGGGAGAACATGCAAACTCCACACAGAAACGCCAACTGACCCAGCCCAGCCGAGGTTCAAACCTGCGACCCAGCAACGTTCTTGCTGTGAGGTGACAGCACTACCTACTGCGCCACTACGTCGCCTGATATAGATTCATAAAGATAAATTAACTAAGAATAAGGAATGTTTTTAATGTTCATTAATATTGATTTAATGTTAGTTTGTAAAAATGTTGTCGTCTCTGACTCTTGCACCAGGTTGCA
>CAIGQZ010000690.1:8503934-8526576 GCA_903798205.1 Danio tinwini | reverse complement strand
TACGATATCATATTTTAAACTTTAGTTGACGTGTAATGTAGCTGTGTGAACATAAACAACATCTCTGAATGTAATACAAACAAAGTTAAGGGCAAAGGGAGACATTGGCTTTTACAGAGTTAGCTTAGCAAAACCTACAGAGAACGAAGTTTGGGGACTACAAAAAAATACATCCGGATTAGTGGGATCACAAGGGCTTCAGGTTATGCTCATTCACCACGCATACCCCACCCAGCGAAGGGGCGTGACCAAAGGCGATGTAACATTATAGCAGAGAAAGCTAAAATGTTGTCCATATTTGGGCTTCCAAAGGACACGACACAAAGAGAGAAATGCTTACAATTTATTTTTAATTATGTTCCAGAGAATTATAAAAAATAACATTAACTAACATTTGACTAACTAGCTTCCAGAATCTCTACCAGTGCTGGATTCGGCTAAAACTCCTCCAACAGCCGAAGCTGTGGATTGTGAGCCACAACCTGTACGTTTTTTTAGTTGTTAAAATTTATCTATTTTATGCAGTTTCTAATGTTAACTGTATGTTGTAGTGAGGACGTAAACAACGATGTAAACAATGGAAAAAGCTTTTTGGCACTGCTAATTTAGCTACAAATTCATATTTATCAGTCAAACCGCTGTAAACACCCACAATCTTCAGTGTAGTGTCTCTCTATGCGGAAGCATTCAGTGTCTCTCTATGCGGCCACTTTTCGTGCGTTCTACATCTCAAATGACAAACTCGCAAAAGATATGTGAACGTTTTATATTGCTTACAGACACTTGACACTTGTCAGATTTTATTTTAGAGAGCAGGCGTGAGGTTCAGCTGTGTCCTGTGGCAAACTGATATGGCTGTTCACACAGTGCAAAAGCAAGTGCTTGTAGGTTCGTGACTGGGTGGCGTGGAGAAATCCGCGAATCACAGCACATTATGTTAGCTGACCAATCAGAGCCTCTTGAGGGCAGGTTTTTCAGAGGAACTAGGAAATATGACAGTCGTTTTCATGTTAGCTGAGTAGCTATATATAATCAGAGTAAGATAACATAAACAAAACAAACCATGATTTTCTTTAAGTGCAGCATGAGCACACATAGCTTTGCATCTTATAAACACAACCAAGCCTTTAAAATACACTGTGGACCACCCCTTTAATAAAGTTTGGATTTTGGCCTTTCACAAATAAAAAATGTTTGGGCACCCCTGGATTAAAGCATACATTGACTTTTACTATACTGCTTGGGTTTATAATGATCCCAGCTTCATGGACATAATGTGTAGCTGGATCTTTATTAAAAACATGAAAATCATGTTGACAGAACTACAATAAAAGCTATATTCTTAATGCAAAAGGCAAAGTTAGCTACAGAGAACAGTCAATCAATCAATTGACCAATCAAATTTATCTGTCGATTTTGTATGTTTCTAAAGTCAGAAAAAAACACTTGCATGAATTTACATGAATTCATTATACTTTAAAATCTGATTTAATTTCAATCCAGTTTGCTACTCAATTTAAACTTAACTTAAATTTTAACCCCTTAACAGTTTGCTAGTAGATTTTTCCAAAAAAAAATGTTTAGAATTTTTTTTTTTTGTCTGAAACTGAATTTATCTTGACAAATTATGTATAATATGCATATCTCACCTATAATTCAAGTGTAAACTTCAAATGTTGGGTCACAGCTTAGGGGCTAAATTAATTCTACTAAAAGCTCCATCCACTTCAGAAACCTTTTTGGTTGGTTCTTCTTCCAAGTGTAAGTTATAAAAACGAAGGCTTTACACATTACCACATCAGTCAAAGCATTGGAAGAAAAATCATGTTGTCATCAATGGTGCCTGATTTTGAGCAGACTGCCCCCTTGTGGACTCATAAAAAGGATCTTCGCCTATATGGCAGCAAGCAGATATTTTTGAGGCAACCAGGCAGACATTAACATTGTTTGCTTAAGGATAAATCACAACCTTATGGGGCACCACAGTCTAGAATGCTTTGACTGTCATGCCCAGACACTTGCCATTTACCACATAGTTGTTTTGTTAAGGCAGACAGTTCTGCTGAAAGTGCTTCCCTCAATTCACAATGGGCAGAAGTGAAATGTAGATAAAGACACAGTGGAAACAGTAATCTAGACTGCAGGAGGGACACAAGGGGACCAGGATGTCACCTTACCGAGCCCCCTGCTCCTCCTCCTCATGGTTCACTGTGGAAGAAAAGTGGCGTGTCAGCACTTTTATAGGCCGCGGACTCATGGAGTTCGCCATTGGACCACAATCTGTTTCCTCAGCACCTTCCCAGCAGTCCAATAATTCTGCGCATTCTGAAACCCCCAACCATACACCCCCCCTATGCAAAAGCTTGGTCATCAATCTCTCACACTCTGGAATGGAGCCTTGGTTTGTTAAGGAGCTTGACAAAGCTATTTTGGTTTTGCGTAATTCCACCACTCCTGTATAAATTTTGGTTTTGATTTATTGCATGTGTTATTGCTTGTCACACTTAGATATAAATCAATCAGAATTAATCAAGCAATAAAACTCACCAGGAATTCCCATAACAGCACGGTTTGAGCGTGTCTTGAAGATTTTTGTTGGATCTTTATGAAGAGAATTACATTCTATGATATCATTACATCTGTCAAATTAAATGAGGACGCTGACTGGATTTAATTAACTACTTGAAACATAAAGTGTAATTGATTAGTGTGACTTAAAGAATGCAAGCTATTTTTCTAGCTGGAACAGTCTCGGCTATTAAAGAATTGCTTATTACCAGAAACATTTTTCAGCTAGAAAAACCGGAAAGCTGTTATGGCTATAATCGTTTCTCAATGGTTTTTTGAGAACTTTATGGAATGCGGCCCCTCTAAACATTTCGTCTTTTCCTGAGATTGATCAAGTTAAAATATAACATGTTTCTGAAGTTTATATGACGTGAAACATTTCTTTCTGTGTGGCTAGACTTCTCAGAGATTCCAGTTCCATGGCTAGAAAAACTACTGAGATTCTTGAGTGGGATAAATAATTTCTGCGGATACTGCAGTGAAATGTCTATTTGGCATGTAATCAAACATAAAAACTCAAACCAATTTTATATCTTCAAAAGCCGATTACAAAATATTTTAGGAATTAAAGGTGGAACATTATGTGCTTGTCATAATATTTGCAAACTGTGTCGAAAAATGATTCCATTTACTGCTTTTCAGTTGACTGCAGAGGAAACCAGCTTGACATTTTGTATGCCTTAGCTGTTGATTAAAGAGGCCGACACTAGCTTAGAACAAGGTTATACACTAGCAATGTGAGTTTATATAAGCAAAATAAGATTGATTTTAAATCCTTACAATCATTCATAATCATTTTTAACTTTCATCTTCTACTGAGGCTTTACTTCTTTTCATATTTGGCAACCTAGAAAATGAACTGATACGTTTGCATTATTGGAAAACTTTACAATAAGGTTGTATTAGTTGATTAGTTAATGTGAGTTAATGTACAGTGCTCAGCATAATTGAGTACACCCCATTTTGAAAATGAATATTTGTATCTATTTCTCAGTGAATATAGGTATTTTGGTGCATTTAAACAACACGGATTTATTTAACAGATATATTTATTAAAATAATATTTTAGTAAGCAAACATATTTAGAAATTGAAAGATAATACAATTAAATTCAAGCAAAGTATTGCAAAAAAAAATTACAACCTACAAAATTTCAACTACCCGTACTGACTTGTACTGTACCGTACTGTACCAGTCAGTGGAAATGGGCCATTAAAGACATGGCGCGGAAAAATGTAATTTGAAAAAGTGCTTCTTGTACATTCTGACTTTATATCGCTTATCATTTAGCCAGTGAAGATCATTGATTTTTAAAGAAAGCAGACCTTAAACGTGTCAATTTTGTAACGGCATACAGTTACCAGAAGAGTTTAACTCAGGTAACTGACCAATTAAAAGTCCTTCTGCATGCTTCTGCATATACCCTATAGCAAGAATAACAGCGTTGCCTTAATTCAGTAAACAAAGCAACGTGATGTTCAATCTAGCAAGATTTTATTGATTTCATAAATTACACAGCATCACAGAATTGGCATATTAAAGGCAAACTTTATCATACAACTAGACTGTTATGTTCGTAACGATGACACGTAATGTACTAGAACTTTTTATACTTTTATTGTTGTCCTTGACTTTCCTGTTCCACAACTCTCACACTCGAGATCTCGTGATCCTGTTTAACATTAACGTCATCACTTGCCGAACTCTTAAAGTGACCTGCACTTTTTAATTATTACTTGTATAATGAACACATTACTAATTAAACTGAAGATAATGATCAAGTAAATAAGCAACATTGTATAATCCAAAATTTAAGACCATGTAAAAAAGCATGTAAGACTTTCTTAAATTTCTTTAGTTTATTAATTTTAATATTTTTTAGGACCCCGCGGATACCCTGTAGTTAGTGTTAGTGAATACAATAACTAACATAACCTAATTAAACCTTATTGTAAAGTGTGACCTCATTATTTAATACAACCTTAGACACACAACATTTCTGTGGAAGATGGTTGAAGCAAATTAATAAAAATAGGAACCATGACCAGGACGTACAGTTGAAAAGCCAGAAAAAAAGTTTCTGCTATTAAGACCTCTAATGTGTTTAATGAAAATAAAATGGCAGAGATTGTGGTAACATCAACAGCAGATGTAATAGGTTCAACAAAACACGACTTTAGATTTGTGTGAATAGTCTCTCGTGGTAGCTTATTTACCAGAAACATTGGATAAAGTAACATGATTAGAATCTCATAAACCGATCATTGGGATCGATACTGGTTAACAAGCACATTATTTTTCATTATCTCTATGTTTAAATCATAGTGAACAGCTTGATTATGCAGGTCTGTCACCAGCTGGTCCAAATAAATCAAGGTCTTGGGTGAGGCTGAGGATTTTTAGTGCTGGAGCATTACGAGGTTGTCTGGAAAACATCTAAATTAGGGAGAGAAGGAGTTATGTTTTTCTTGAGAGGACTGATGGTAGTTCAGACAGATAAGAAATCAGACAAAACAGAGGGCCGGACCATTTAATGGAGAAATGAGCAGGGTACATCTGCTGAACATTATGATCCTCGGAAGTACATCTGCAAGAACAGGCTAATCAAGATACTGTGCTCATTTTATTAAGGCTGAAGTGTGTTATTTTTAGGATAGTAATTAAAAAAGAAATTTCACAGCTTAAAGGAACGGTTCACCCAAAAATTCAAACTCTGTCATCATTTACTCTTCACTTATTCAAAACCTGAGTATCTTTCCTCTGATGAACACAAAACAAGATGTTTTGAAAAATGCTGGTGAATGAGACTCATTGACAAAGTATTTTCTTACCTCCTACTATAAAATCAATGTCACCGACTAGTATTTTTCAAAATATCTTCCTGAAAAAAACTTAATCTTTAACTTAAAAAAGATTTAAAACCACATGAGACATTAATGAGGTAATTCTCACCTTTGTGCGAACTATCCTTCTATTATGCAGAGACGAATGCAGGTTAATCAATGGGTGAATTGATTTCCCCTAAAAAGTTAACATGCTCTAGATCAGCAGTGCTATATAAATAATGGCTACACCAATAGAAGCTTAACCAATGGTGTGCGTCTGGAGGTGGGGCTGTCTGTTAATTGAAGGAGTTGATAAAAGGAGTTCTTGAAAGAAGGAATCTTTTATACTACTACTTATATACTACACTGAAAACTGAACTGACACTGTTTCAATTCACTATAAACTATAAACTTCCATGTGAAGCTGCTTTGACACAATCTACATTGTATAAGCGCTATACAAATAAAGATGAATTGAATTGAATTGAACTACTTTAGTAATGTGTAAAGTAATGGAGGTAATATACTGTTCTAAAATAGGCCAGTGTTAACAGTGGTGATGCATATAAATTAATCAGTTAAAGACGCAAAGAACAAATAGTTATAGATGTTTTTTTCTCATTTGTGATGGACAAACAGTTTGTTCTTACCATCGATTTACCTCATACCTGCACAACTTTGTTTCTTCTACCAATAAGAAAAGAAAATTGCTTATCGTATGCTTAAGTTGTTTTTGTCAAACAAGTAGCTTGTTTAGCATCAAAGCTATCATTAGCATTTTTGTTCATCTCAATGGCATTTACCTGGCTGAGTTCTTGTAAAATATTTGCATATTTGCTTATGCAGAAAATACAAACATCAGCTGTGTTGACATTGACCCTACACTCCAATCAATTTTGTGTTTAATAGACATCTAAACATGGATGCCTTGGCAAAAACAAGGCTAAATTTGGGTTGTTAGTAAAAATCGAATAGACATATAATAATAATAGTCATCAAACATACACATTAGACAGACTTTGCATGTGTAGTAATTCATTCCTGCCTATTTGATGACTGAAAACCCAAATTTATTCTTGTTTTAGCCAATGCGTCTGTTTAGATGTTTATCTTTTAAATGTAATCTTAGCAAAAAATTATGTAATCTGTCAAAATTAATTGGCCAAATAAGATTTTTAAATTACATTGGGATTATAAGAGGTAAACATTTTAAGTAACGTTAAACCATTTAAAACAAGACACTTGTTAAGATTAAAAAGGAAAATCCGTAATGTTCTGCACATGCACAGTGGTGTACTGTATAAACGGTGTATTGACATATGAAAGAAACTGTTGCCATTGGATCATAATGTCATGTTTTTTCTAAAATCCGCCCTTCACATATCATCTGTCAAGTGGTGCAGGACAATGTTGTACACATTACAGCACAAAGTATCACATTCTGTCTGGAATTTTGGTTTGCTGGTTACGGTTGTCTTTATAGCCACATAAAAAGATAGCCTAGTAAATTGAGAGGTGATAACATTAATATAGTAATATAAAGAAATGACCCAATACACTACAAATCTTTTCTACAACTATACAACCCCAAATCAGAACACGTATTCCAAATGTGGTTCTTGCAACACATTTCAAAAAAAGTTGGAACAGTAAAGCATTTACCACTTTTTTAATGTTGCCATTCCTTTTCACAACACTTAAAAGACGTTTAGGGACTGAAGACACCAAGTGATGAAGTGTTTCAGGTGTAATTTTGTCCCATTCTTAAAAAGTCTTCGTTGTCGAATTTTGTGCTTCAAAATGTGCCACATATTCTCTATTGGAGACAGGACGGGACTGCAAACATTCCAGTCAAGTACCTGTATCCTTTTTTTTTGCAGCCGGGATTGTGTTATGTGTGCAAAATGTGTTTTTGACCCTGGCTTTTTGGGCTTGCTTGCTTGTAATAGTCTGGATTTTCTTCTTTAATATTTTCTTCTTTGGTATAGAGCACACAACATACATTTCTCCTGAAAAATATGTAAAATGCTGTTTCCACTGTGTGATGGTCCATCCCAGATGCCTTCGAGCCCAGACAAGTTGATGGCACCTCAGGACACTGTTAACATAGGGCTTCCTTTTAGAAGTTTTAACTGGTACTTTGGATGTAACTATGTGTTGCTGCACTTGACACAGGTTTGCCAAAGTAGTCCTGAGTCCTAAATACTCATTGTTTGATTAGTTTATTACACTCTTGATTCTCTTGATTGTTTGGTCTTATTTTCCTACCTTTGTTTTCATCCTTTCATCCTTATATTATACAAATAAGGATAATAACCTTACATGCTGGTTATCTCACTCTCAGTAATAAAGAGACAAAAGATGTCAATGGGGCAGTACATTCTCAAATAGTACATTTTTGTATTTTGTATGTATCTTTAATGTAGCGAACAAACATGTACCTTTTGTAAAGGTATCACCCCAGTGAATACCTTTGTACCTGTATTCCTAAGGGGGGAACTCACATGCACAGTTGCATTGAACCTATTCCGGGTGCAATTGTCCCCCCTTTCCATTCCCCTGATGGCCCACATCACATTGCATTTTTACCTTTCAAGCCTGAACACAATTACGTCATCAATGCGATTGTTTAGTTTAAACAGGAAGAGAACGCTATCACTCAGTACACTGGAAATTGCTTTATTTATATTGTTTAGTATTATTTTGAGTTGTTTGGGATGCAGTGACACACACCAAATCTTTTGCTGATCAGATTCACTGATTTTGATAGTCATAAATTTTCATAAAAGTTATTGTGAAGGTAGCAGTTGAAGTGGAGCAAGGGGTTTGCATCTTTGACAACCTATGACAGCTCACGTTCATTGAAAAGTGAGAATGAGTAATAAATCCATATGAAACAGTCCCTGGGGTGGTGCAGTGAGTAGCGATGTCACCTTACAGCAAAAAGGTCACTGGTTTGAGCCTCAGCTGAGTCAGTTGACATTTCTGCGTTCAGTTTGAATGTTCTCCCCTTGTTCTCATGGGTTTCCTCCAGGTGCTCCACGCCCAAAGACATGCGCTATAGGGTGATTTGTGTAAGCTTAATTGTCTGTAGTGTATGAGTGTGAATGAGAGTGTATGGGTGTTTCCCAGTGATGGGATGCAGCTGGAAGGGCATCCGCTGCATAAAACATTTGCTGAATAAGTTGGTGGTTCATTCCGCTGTGGCAACCTCTGATGAATAAAGGGACTAAGCCGAAAAGAAAATGATTGAATGAATGAATGAATGAATGAATGAATGAAACAGTCCCTTTTAATAGTGACCTCGTGTCTTTAGTTTTTGAGCTACAAGTGTACAAGCATGCAATTCCCTAGTCCAATGGAATCCCGATCAGCACCAAATCTTCCGGGCCAGGGCCACCCAACAAAACTGTGCATAGTGTGAATACACTGATTTCTGTGGACTCCATTCCTATTAAAACAAAAAGGCATTCATGTAAACATATTCTGAAGAGCATCTACCAACAGTGGAAGCTAATCCACAATAATAGCCAAACTCTGTCCCATTGACATTTGCCCTAACATTGTGCTCCCTTTTTATTATCTCCATAATAGGAAACAAAGACAACACACCCCTCATAACAGGGCCTGGATTCTAGTGTAAAACGCTGCTGAGGTTCATGCCAGGACTGGTAATCTTTGAAAAAAATCTCACAAAGCATTGCCGCCTCCTCATTACAGAGCTCTTAAAATGCAGGGCCACAACAACAACATTGGCAGCACTAGCAACAGGGCAAACAGCAGTGTGACAACATAGATGAATGGCCTTCGAGAAAAGAGACAGACCACAGCGGATCAAAGAAAGCTGCGCATGGCAACATCGGAAAACATTCACTCAAGTGTGTTATCAGCTGGTTGAGGGGCTCTCCCAGAACGCATCTACCCTTCTCCTGTGAATCTCCTCCATCAGCAGGTAGATTACACTTATCACCCGCAAGCCCATCAGAGGTGCATTTACTCTGCTTGTGCTTTAGCAACAGTCGTCATTCAGAAAAGCGATAATTGTCAGAGGTGTTGCGCAAACAAATGCCCTTTTGTTGACTCGGCTTCTGTCAGCGCTGGAGATCTGACCGCAAATGAGAGCATTATCCAGCAAGGGGATCAAGATCGAGCCCCGTCACGCCGACTCCTCTGTAGTTCAGCCAGGGGGAACTGGGCTGACATCCTGAAAAGGGAAAGGAAGAGGAAAGAGCTGGAACGCTGGCGATGATAGTCACCTTCCCTCCCCGATTATCTTTCGCGATAGAGGAAACGTGCCTTGCTGCAGTCCACACACCCATAGGCTGTCAACGGGGGAACAAGTCTTTAGTGCTCCCTTTCAAAAAGCACTTTTGTCTCATATCTGTTGTCAGGAAAAGCCAGGGTGTTGGAGATATGGTAAAACAAACACAAACACACACACATACACACTCCATCGTGGCCTGTGGCAAGTTTATGTGCAACAGCTGAGGTAAGCGCCTGGCTAAAGGATTAATCATTTGTAATTCCAGGTGAGAGAGTGAAATGGGCAAGAGCTCTTTGCAGAAATGAGCCCATAAAAGATTAAAACATGAGGAAAGTAATCCAGGGTGCAAAAACGAGAGGCCTTTAAATCAACACATATAGCAAAATAAAGCACTTTAAATTGGTATGCTTTATAATTTATAGTAACAACATGAGTATGGAATGCTTTTGCTGCACTCAAACCTAATACATTTTTCATGCTGGATACACTCTTGATAAGTATGTATCATGACAGATGATTTACAGGTAGGCAAACCCAATGAAACATGGAAAGCATATGGAGCAAGAGTCTATAAATGTGTTTTTTCCCCCTGTAACTTTAAATTCAGCTTCTCTCCTCCGAGACGGACCATCAGCTTGGCAAAGAAATGACAAATAGTGGTTATAATACTGATAATGCTGCTGCATAAAGATTGTCTCCTTGTCGCAGGGGTAGTGTTTGTGTTAAAGCTAAGCTAGGCATTTTTTTTTCAAGAAGCAATTCCCGTTATACTGGTTGAAAGTCTTTTTACGTCTTGATAGCAATCTATAATTAAAGTGGTCTAAATACAAATATATATGTTCCGTGTAAAGCTCAGGAGCATGAAACATTCCTACAATAGGAAATGATGTCCGACCTTGCATATTTCAGTACGTGTAGCTTGTCAGCCCAATCTGTGAAGAAAACAAAAGTATTTTACCTTTTGGCAGAAAAGCAGCTAATTTATATGAATTCACACAATTTCATTCATATAAAAATGTAAATTTTTAAAAAGAAGGCATTCCCCGAACCTCACTCCTAAGTCTAACCCACATTGGGGTATGAGCAAATCCTACTAAAATGTACCACTTAGATTGTACAAATTATTACGAATTACCCACTAAATCAAAAAGTTACAAATTTTGAGATAGTGATATGTTCAAAATGTCATTTATAATATAACTAAACTGCAAGACATTGTTGTTCTATAAAATTTAAACCTATTGGCTATTCATTGGGTGTCTTCTGTAAATGCAATATGAGAAGAAGCAAAACTATCAAAATATCTCACTCACTTTCCTTTGGTTTAGCTTTATCAGCTGCTTCCACCGCAGAAGGAACTGCCAATCACTTGAGGATTGTTGATGAGTTCCTATTTCCTGTTTAAAAGATGCAAAGCAATGTGTGCTCATGCTTCGATTGTAGAAAATCACGTAATTTTTTCATAATATTTTACTTTGATTATATACAGCTACTCAGCTAACATGAAAACCTGAAAGGCCCGTCCTCAAAAGGCACTGATTGCATTGTTTCCCCTAGGTTTACAGTGTTTTTTTTTTTTTTTTTGGGGGGGGGGGGGGACAAGCAGTCATGGTCATTTAATGACAGCAGTAAATAAATAAACAACTATTTGAACTGTGCAAACGTTTGTAAATTATAAATGAACATTTATTTTATATATTTTTTATTCACAAAGTAAGCAGCTTTTGTCACTGCAATTTATCTTTATGGGCTTCTGGAAGAACATTTCCTAAACCTCTTGCATGGAAAGTCAGAAATGTCTGGACCATTTATTGAGACATTTATTAAAAATGTCTCTTGTAAAAATTTAAATGTGGACTTCTCATGACCAGAAGCAGCTTTAACTGAAAATAATTCATCCATTCATTTTACTTCAGCTTAGTGCCTTATTTAGCAGGGGTCACCAAAGCAGAATGAACCACCAAAATTACAAACAATGCAATTTGGAAACATTGCAAATGATGAACAATGAAAATTGGTTCAAATGCCCATCTATAAATTTAATACTTGTTTACTAAAGGGAAATAGGCCTATAAACTACTTCTTATAGCAATGAGTGTATTACAAGAAGTTATATTAATTACTATTCATGTTAAAGTTTTATCTAATAATTCCAGCCAGTTTTTAGTGGACTTGCAATATTGTCAAAACACAGAGCTTTCAGTTCTTATATGTAAAAAGGCGTAAATACATGCAAGACCAATCAAATATTTTACTTGTCTCGAACTATTGATAGCAGATCCCTCAATCAGAGTGATAGAACAAATATAATGCTTAGACCATCATTGATCCTCTCGCAATCTGTTCTCTTGCTCATTCACTTTTGTCGCCATGATTTCCGGGTATTTTAATTAATTTTGGGGGATCACGTAGCTGGTATGAATTTGCGGAAGACACACAAAGCTTCTGGGAGAGGTCATGAGTCCCTGGATGAGACACTAGATCTGCTTTCTAAAATAACATATTACAAAATTTTATTTTGGATGTAATGACATTGTGGTTACATTGTTATAACATTGTATTTACATCTGAGACGTAATTAGTATGTCATTACATTGTGATAAAGTTGTCGTTATATTGTAATTATATCCAAGATATTATGTATAAACGTTTCTTTGTGTATTTCAAATACTCTATTTGTGTGTATATATATGTAAGTATACACAGTACATATGCAATTACATACTTTTATTTTGGATGTCATGACATTGTAATTACATTGTTTTAACATAGAAATTACATCTGAGATGTAAGATGTAATTACAAACTTTTGTCTTTTGTTCGATTATTGTGTCGTTACAATGTATTTACAATGTCATTACATTGTAATTGTATTGTAGTTACATCCAAGATAATATTTATAAATGTAAATGTTTCTTTGTATATTGCATTTACAGTATTTGGCTATCTATAGTTGCATACGTAATTATTCAAAGTACATACGTAATTAAAATCAATTACTATGTCATTACATTGTAATCACATTGCTATTGCATCATATATTTCATGTACAGTATTTGTGTATTTATACATAAATATACGAAGTACATATGTAATTACAAGCTTTTATTTTGAATGTAATTACTATGTAATTACAATGTTATTACATAGTCATAACATTGTAATTACATTGTTAAAACAATTGAATAATATTGTAACGACACTGTTAAAACAATGAACTAAAATTGCAAATACATTTTTATTACATTTAATTACACTGTTATAACGTAAATGCATTGCTATGACATTGCTATAACCATGTAAATATATTGTTGTAAAATTGTAAAAGCCTTGTTATAACATTGTAATTACTACATTGTTATTACATTGCTATTACATTTTAATTATACATCCAAATTAATAATAATGAACCTAAATGTTTCTTTGTATATTTCATGTACAGTATTTGTGTATTTATACATAAATATTTGCAGTATATATGTAATTGCAAGCTTTTATTTTGGACGTAATTACAATGTTATTACATAGTTAAAACATTGTAATTACATTATTATAATATTGTAATTACATTGTTATAACAATGGACTAACATTGTATTTGCATTATTACATTGTGTTTACATTGTTATAACGTTGTAATTAGATTTTTTTACATTGTAATTCATTTTTGTTACATTGTAATTACATTGTTATGACATTGTAACTATATTTTTATCACAATGTTATAACGGTGTCATTACATTGTAATTACATTGTTATGACATTGTAAATACATTGTTATGACATTGTAGTTAGTTTATACGAAGTTGTTTATACGTAATTAGTTTACACATAGTAGTACGTAAATATACACAGTATACATGTAATTACAAACTTTTCTTTTGTGCAATAGCTGTAGTTACATTGTAATTACTATGTCATTAAATTTAAATTACATTGTAGTTACATCTAAGATAATATTTATAAATGTCAATATTTCTTTGTACATTGCATGTACAGTATTTGTTTATTTATAGTTATGTAAATATACACAGTACACATGTAATTACCAACTTTATTACTGTGTTATTATAATGTATAATTATAATTGCTAATACATTGTAATTACATCAAGATAATATTTATAAACTTAAATATTTCTTAGTATAATTCATGTACAGTATTTTTGTATTTATAAGGAAACATATGCAGTGCATATGTATTTACAAAGTTTCATTTTTTGGATGTAATTACTATGTAATTACAATATTATTACATAGTTGTAACTTTGTGATTATATTGTTATAACAATGGAATAACAATGTAATTACATTGTAGTTACATTGTAAATGAACGTCATCTCATTGCTAATTTTAGCTTGCTGTCTTTTCATTTATTAGCTACTGACTGGGGCCCTCTTACAGTGTTTTGTTTAGGGCCCATATTAATCTAGAACCAGCAGTGTATGTATGTTTTTCCAAAATTGACGTGTGATGTGCAATTTGTAAAGATTGTATAATTTTATGTTTTCAAAGCTAGCTTGCTATTGCTAGCCTCACTCGCCTTGAGCTTTCTTTTCTCCCATAAATGTATACCATCTTGAAGGGTGTGACTGGAGAACAGCACAGCTATGAATCTACAATCCGACCTCTCTGCAATGATCTTCTAGACCACTGCTCACAAAACACTGCCAACCCTGTGCAGTTTGACTCTAAATTTTTCAATGGTTTGTTATTTCTGTTTTCCATTTTTATGCATTTACTTCTGTGAATGCTTAAGTTGCGGGCATGTGTGTTCGTATAATTAATGAACTGTACGCTTGTGGAGTGTGGAGTGTTGCGGTAAACATGATCTTTACGAGTGTGGTGGCAGAAATGTTCTGACACATACTGGCAGACTCTGAAGAGAGATTGGGCAGGAAAAGTGTAGAGTATGAAGTCATAACTCTGACATTACAGTATCTTTCAGCACTCAGAAAACAGGCCGGTCAGTTTAAGTGACCTCAGAGCTTGGTGTAGGCTGGTATAATGGTTTTGTTTAGAGACGGCAGGAGGGATTATTTTAAATCAGAGTAATTTATTGAAGAGAATTGCCTGCAATACAGGTTTGTAAGTATTATTCTCATGGGAAACATAAGAGATAGGAAATAACAAAAGTTATACCTTTACCTTAACCAGAGAGTAAAAAGTGGCATAGTTTTTTGTATTTTCATACATTCCTTCATTTTCCTTCGGCTTAGTTCCTTATTTATCAGGGGTTGTCACAGCGAAATGAAATACCAACAATTCCAGCATATGTTTTATGCAGCAGATGCCCTTCCAGTCACAACCCAGTACACCCATACGCACTCACATTCAAACACTCACTCATACACTACGGCAAATTTTGTTTACCCAGGTCACCTATTTTGCATGTCTTTGGACTTTGGAGAAAACTGGAGTACCTGGAGGAAACCCACACGAACACGAGGAGAACATGCAAACTCCACACAGAAATGCCAATTGGCCCAGCCGGGACTCAAATCAGCAAGCTTCTTTCTGTGAGGTGACAATGCTAACCAAATAAATCCATTAATTGCACAGCATGTTAGTCAGTGGTTTTCTGGGAAGAATTCCTCAATTAAAAATACTATATAGTATATGGTAAATGGGTTTTTTGTCAGTTCGTAAGTAATACACTCACCGGTCACTTTATTAGGTACACCTTACTAGTCCCTGGTTGGGCCCCCTTTTGCCTTCAGAACTGCCTTTATCCTTTGTGGGATAGATTCAACAAGATACTGGAAATATTCCTCAGAGATTTTGGTCCATATTAAGATGATAACATCATGCAGTTGCTGCAGATTTGTCAGCTGCACATCCATGATGCGAATCTCCCGTTCCACCACATCCCAAAGTTGCTCTATTAGATTGAGATCTAATGACTGTGGAGGTTATTTGAATTTAGTCTGAGATGACTCACACTGACATGGCACATTATCCTGCTGGAAGTAACCTTCAGTAGATGGGTACATTGTGGTCATAAAGGGATGGACAAGGTCTGCAACAATACTCAGGTAGGCTGTGACGTTGACACAATGCTCAATTGGTACAAATGGGCCCAAAGTGTGCCAAGAAAAGATCCCCACACTATCACACCACCAGCAGCCTAACTGTTACAAGGCAGGGTGGATCCATGCTTTTATGTTGTTGACGCCAATTTCTGACCCTATCATCTGAATGTCACAGCAGAAATCGAGACTCATCAGAGCACACAAATCTTCTATTGTTCAATTTTGGTGAGCCTGTGTGAATTGAAGCCTCAGTTTCCTGTTCTTAGCTGACAGGAGTGGCACCCGGTGTTGTCTTCTGCTGCTGTAGCCCATCCGCCTCAAGGTTTTGACGTGTTGTGCATTCAGAAATGCTCTTCTGTATACTTCAGTTGTTATGACTGTTTTTTTTTTTGAGTTACTGTTGCCTTTCTATCAGCTCGAACCAGTCTGGCCATTCTCCTCTGACATTGGCATCAACAAGCCATTTGCGCCCATCAGTGGTAAAAAAAGTACTGAAAAATCATACTCAAGTAAAAGTACCATTACTTGCCCAAAAATGTAGTGCAAGTAGAGTAAAAGTATTTGCTGTAAATATTACTCAAAGTATGAGTAATATATAGCTCTTTTAAAAGTACTCAAGAGTAGTGA
Source organism: Danio tinwini (assembly GCA_903798205.1). Classification (NCBI taxonomy): domain Eukaryota; kingdom Metazoa; phylum Chordata; class Actinopteri; order Cypriniformes; family Danionidae; genus Danio; species Danio tinwini. The sequence continues at coordinate 8,510,262 of CAIGQZ010000690.1, read as the reverse complement.
ATAGTCGGTATTATGCTGTCAAAAGCTGATATGTTTACATGTAATATGTGTGTGTGTAAACGTAACATTCTGTAGTGTATTTAGTTATTGACTAAAAGGCACACAACATCACGAGACATTTATATTAGGTTAGATTTAGGTTGTAATGTCAGGTGACCAAAATGAATTGTTAAGCCAGCAGCTAAAGACAACATTTTTTTAATGTCCAATAATGAAGTCAAATACTGACATTTATTCGTCAGGTACGGTAACCAAAATCCAATGTCTGAGATGTCATAGGGGTAACGTTCACACAATGTCAAGCTGTAACATCATTAGACGTTGATATTTGGTTGGTTTTAGTTTGGACATTGGATTTTGATGTTTGCCTGACATTGAGTTCTGACGTCAACTCAATTTTCATTTCCAAACAAAATGCAAAGTCTACATGACATTAGGGTTCAACGTCAATCAGTCAGTCAGGCCGTTTCAGTCATCATACAGTAAACATCCATCATCCTCTCATCAGTGACATGCATCTAAACATCTCTGGGTCAATGCGCGTAAAGATTTTGAACATCTTCATGGATACTTTTAATACTTCCCAACAGTTTGCTGCAATTATAAAGAGCATTCGTCTTGAGGTAGTTCATTATGATGCAATTTACCATCTACGGTATGTGTGATTTGATTGTACAGGAATGTCAGGACTGATTTTCTAATCACCATGGACAAGAAAAATAAAGTAGTTACTGCAGGTTGAAGGAAAGTAGTAGAGTAAAAGTACAGATACTGCACTAAAAATGTACTCAAGGAAAAATAAAAGTACACATTTTTAAAACTACTCAGTAAATTACAATTCCTGAGGAAAAACTACTCAATTACAGTAATTTGAGAATTTGTAATTAGTTACTTTACACCACTGGCACATATAGAACTGCCACTCACAAGATTTTTTTTTTTTTTCAGACTATTCTCTGTAAACGGTAGAGATGTTTGAGAGTTGTGCATGAAAATCCCGGTAGATCAGCAGTTTCTGAAATACTCAGACCAGCCTGTTTGGAACCAACAACCATGCCATGTTAAGTCAATTAAAGTCAATCAAAACACCTTTCTTCCCCATTCTGATGCTTGGTTTGAACTGCAGCAGATCATCTTGGCCATATCTACATGCCTAAATGCATTGGGTTGCAGCCTTGTGATTGGCTGATAAGAAATCTGCATTAACAAGCAGTTACCTAATAAAGTGGCCGGTAAGTGTAAGTACAATTCAGAGACTCATAGGCACATATAGTTCCACATATCTGTTCACTTGCTGCTAAATATATCTCTGAATATATCTCTGAATGTAACAGTTTATTGTTTCTTAATTGTTTCTAAATGCTATGCATTGTTTAAAAAGATTGGCCGCACTTTATTTTAAGGTACATTTCTCGCTTTTAACAAACTATTAGCTTAAACGTTTAGCTCAATAAAGCACTACTTTGCTGCTCATTAATAGATAGTAAGTTAGTAGTTGGATTTAGGTATTGGGTATGATTAGGGAGATATAAGATAGGGAGAATAAGACCACACTTTATAAGTACTAATAAACAGCCAATATCTCAAATATCACAAGTAGTTCAGCCAAAAATGAAAATTTAGTCACTATTTAATCAAATGGTTTCAAATCTTTATGAGTTTCTTTTTCTGTTCAACACAAAATAAGTTATTTTGAAGTAACCTGTAACTATTGACATCCACATAGGAAAAACAAATATTAAGTAAGTCAATGGTGAAAGGTTTCAAAATTCTTTCAGATAACCTAATTTGAGTTTAACAGGACAAATAAACTCATAAAATTATGAAATAAGTCAAGGGTGAGTAAATGATGGCATCATTTTCTTTTTGGGGTGATCTATATAATAACATAGCATGTAATATTGTGAATTACTTAAACTAAACTAAAGTGTTTACAAAAAAAAATGTTTGTACATTTTTATAATATCCACTGTGTACGTAATATACTCAAATACCCAAAGCCCAATGAATGGAATGTAATGCCTGATGTTGAAGCTTTAAAATCAGTAGAAAAACAGAAGCAAATGTCATCTTGTGAGTGCTTCGAAAAGTCAATCTGTGGAGTCTAAAATAGTTTTTTCTAAGATTTCAGTGAGGATTCATACACACCAACATATGGAGATATGCACAAACACACAAGCAAGCAACAGTTCAGTGAGCTAAACAATGACACGTGGATATGTGGAGTGTCCAACAGTTGCCCATTGTTTAGCATTGGAGCCCAGTCAAATTGAAAGATACATGTGGCACGGTGTTTGAGCGGTGACTAAGAAACGCACACGGTTGTGATTACGGTGTGTATGACTGCTCATTGAGTTTGTTAACTCGGCGTGGCTGCATGTTTCTGGGTCGGCCAAGGTACCCTCCGGCTACATTGAGCAAAATGTACTGTTTTTACAACCTGGCCCATTACATTTTGATACAGGTTTATTTCCCCAGCTCATGGTAAATCTCTCCCCCTTCCACAATAAGCACCGCTTACCTGGAAGGACCGTTTTTTTCAGAGTACCTGGTTTTATCCAGCTCTGGTCCAGATGTGCATGAAGAAGAGCATATGGCTGACCGGTGAGTTTTTATCTGTTCTTATTTTGCATCCACTGTACAGTTTCTCTGAAAGACTGGGGTCAAATGTACTCACTCAAAAACTCCTTAAAAGGGACCTGAAATTGCGCTATACCAGCCGCTTTCGGTTATTTGTGCCCTAAAAATCCTGTAAAAAGGAAAAGGCTCAAACCACAGCAAAAATTACTGAATTCTTTCATAAACGCCTGCATTCGTTCTTGCTTGCGCCATTACGCAATAGTGGCTTGGCTAATGTTTGACTTGTTTCTAACGCTGCAGGACACCCATTTCCACCTTTAAATGAATACATTGCTTAGCAACTGACCACCATGTCTTTAAACACAATTAGAATAGCTCAGATTTGCATGCAATTTCAAAACTGAGGCTCGTTAGTAGGATTGGATTGAACGTTTTGAATTCAACCATGTCTCTGAAAAATCATTTTATTATACAGTGGGATTTAAAAGTCTGAGGCCACATTAAAGGTCTGGCGGGGTTCAAAGTCTAAATCTAATCTGAATGTTTGAAATGTTTTTTTGAAAAATAAAACAAGGCTTTATGAGCTAAAACATCTGGAATTCTTGATTCTAAATGGTAAATCCTGGCATTCGGTGATGAAGTGTTTCTTAAAATGCATCCATTGTTTGAAATGTTGCATTGTATAACCCTATTTACACTGAGAACACACCCTGCTGGCAGAGGCTGACTGGTTGGGACCAGAAATAATTTCAAAAGTAAAAAAATGCATTACTTATTTTTAAGAGTATTTGACTGGTTGAAAAAAATAAAAAAAAAACAAATGATACTCATATGTTTATGAGACCAGATGCACAGTAAAGCACATATTTGTAACTTTTGATGGACTAAAGGACTAAAGTTTTAGCTGAGTTAAAAAAAAAATGTTTTATTTATAAAATATTTTAAACGAGTAACTACATTCAGGGTTGGACAAAAATACATTGAAATGTATTTTAAAATAAAATACCAAATACCTTAATTTTACAAGTATCAAAATAAACTACAAAATACAGCAGCCACAAATGTATCAAAATAAAATACTTTATTTTCTATTTTGAAAATACTACAAAATACTTTTACAAAGCAGCGTGGCATTTCTTTGCGAATCTTCCATCAATAGACCTACTCGATCAATACCTTCCCTATTAAACTGACGGTGAAGTAACCAGTATTTGATAGCAAATGTGGCCAGTAAAGTTGCCATCATCTCTGTACAATGATTATTCAACCTCTTAATATTTTAAAAAGGTGTTAAATAAATAGTTAATTAATTTTTTTTGTGCACAGAATTTTTCAGAAATCTTTTTTTTGTTTGTTTTTTTGCTATTGAACTCCTCAATACTCATTGAAAACACTGTAATATGATATTTTGATTATTAAATATTTATGTTTCATTATTATGACTTCTTAAAGCTTACTTCTTTCCTCTTCATTAACTATACGGTGGACCTACTGATTAGCTGCTGGCATTTGAAACAGCCAATGAAGTTTATGGGAATCGCCACTGTAGGGCTTATTTTTATATTGTTTATTTGAACTACAAACATTTGGCATCAGCAATCCATCTAAAACTACTATTATTTGTACAGTATACTCGTTCTCCTAAGATTTTTCAATTCTTCTTCAAATGGAAAAGTCAATAACATCCAAAGCACCAATCTGAGGGTGCATTTAAATGTCTTAATGTCTTGATTTCTTATAGTATTTTAAAGTATTTAAAAATACAAAAATACAAGACACTAAAGTATTTTGATACAAAACATTAAGCCTTTTCTATTAACCCTATCAAATACAAATTACAAAATGCTACTTTGTATTTAAAATACATATTTGAAATACATGTATCATAAATACTGCCCATCCCTGGCTACATTTCCTAATTGGTAATAACAGTGTTTATTGTTGCGGCAGGAGTTGGGAGTGCATTATTTTCCCAATAAAGTGTCTCCCATTTGATAAATATTCTCATTTACACTCAATATAAATTATTGCAGAACATTTTACAATACTAAAATACAGAGTGCCAATTTCCACTTAGTATAAATAGCAACTGCCATTATAGGAAAGAAAGTACAAATACTTTAACAATGTAAATGTAATTATAGCAATTAGTAAACAGTGGCTATCTTAAAATAATACTACAGTTCAAAGCTGGGGCCCTGTAAGAATTGCTCATGTTTATTAATAGTATTTGTATAAGTAGTGTTAAAACACTTGCTGTTTAACATTTTGCTGGAGACCATGACACTTTTTTTCAGGATTATTTAAGAAAACAGAAGTCAGTAAGTTATTTTGTAAAATTATAAAGGCATTTAATATCACATTTGTTTGATTTAATGCATCCTTGTTGAATAAAGTGTAATCTTCTTTAAATAAACCGATCAATCTGCCAGTCTTAAAGTGCGCAAAGCTTTAGTCAAGTAAACTTATATTTTAACATGTTTTTTTTCTTATGTTGAGGTTTATTAAAAAAAATGTCTTACTGAACATGATCCCAAAGAAAAAGTAAAACATTAAATTAAAGTACTTTCACATCACTCAATCCCCACAATATTTATTATTCATTCTTGTCTCCCATCTATCTTGTGTACTCTTGATTTCATTAGAGAGAACATGTTTGTTAACACTGCCAAACCAATGTGCACCATAATATGCACGGCCGCGTTTCCCTCCAACCTAAATTTGGACTAAGAGACAGAGTGTTGTGCTGAATCTAGATTATACAATTTGACAAGGCAATAAATGTGTGACTTATATAAGCAAAAAGCATAGCCAGATCACCAGCCATATTTTATTGGATATGGATACCCCATAGCTGCAAACAACCCACAATTGCCTCACATCAACCTAGACTGTTCGTTCTCATCACGCGGCCATGATTGCTGGCAAACTACCAATTAGCAGCTTATGGGACATAGCAATGCAAATGCCCCCCGACTGGGCTTAGACGCCAATCAATGGTGGGCCGAACCAAAATCAATGACACAGTTGACGTGTTTTAATGGGCTCTGGGTGAAGCCCCACACGTCTCTGCCAGGCAGGAGATTATTTTTGCTTGTGGTAAAATGAAATGGAGCCTTGCTCTCAAACCCTACAACCCCTAATTCTTCCTGCTCCAATTCGCTCTTTCACTTATGACCTATTTCTTTTCTGACCAAGTCTTACTCACAGAGAAATCACTCAGGTAAGGAAATTGTGAGCTTGGGACATTCGAAGCAATCTTCAAGCACATCTGCCCAGCAATCGAGACAGCCAGGAGGAGGTTGTGGAGCGTGCCTCTGTCTGGCAGGCGAATAAAAGCCCATGGTGATATATGTCCCGATACTGCAGTGCCAATCAATCTGAACACCCACCCCTTGGAGGAATGAGCTCAATGTTTACTTGCTTAGGGCTGGCCTTTTCTCATGCTCGACTATTTATGTGTGCGGGCACGTATAAAGACAAATTCAAATGGAAAGTGGAAATATTCATATTAACAATGACAACTCAGTATGCTCTATGGAGGCTGTGTATGTTGGGTGTTTGGAGGGATTTTATGCACCACAAATTCATATGTATGACTTTCTGTATGTGTGCGTGTGTTTATATATGTGGTGAAGTGAAATGCAGGGCAAGAACATGTGGGAGAGCTGGAATAAGCCCTGGAGTGCATTAGTCCGGGTTCTCTCTCTCTCTCTCTCTCTCTCTCTCTCTCTCTCTCTCTCTCTCT
>CAIGQZ010000690.1:8470610-8491705 GCA_903798205.1 Danio tinwini | reverse complement strand
ATATATACTATATGCTGTAGGTGGTGCTTATCCTTGGTCAGTGCAGCAAACAAAGCGGTTCAGTGTTGAATACATAAGAGAATCACAGAAGTATAGAATGAAAGAAGCTCAATATTTGTTCACTTTGTTAATATGAATGCAGTGTTTCTCATGTTTTTCATTAGGTGCTCGGCTATTCCAATACAGTATGCCTGTTAGTACATCAGTGCTCCATGTCTGACCTTTGCTTACATTCCATTTACATGACCTCAATACAATACAGATATGCTCACTGAATACAAACCTAACAGATCACTCAGATCTTTAGGATCAAATAAACTAGAAAAAGTGCTCAGTCAAAGCAGGGTATATCAGCCTTCAGCTACTATGCCCCCCACTGCTAGAATCAGTTTTCAGAAATGATTAGATGTGCTCCAGCATTAGGCACATTCAAATCAAGACTAAAAAAACACATCTGTTTAGTTGTGCCTTTACTAAATGAGCACTGTGCTACATCCGACAGATTGCACTATGTCTTTCTTTTCTTTTCATTCTTTTATAACATGTTTTTAACACAATTTAATCTGTTTATTATTTGTTTTTATTTTTTTTACACTTGTCTCTCTTATTCCTGTTTATGTAAAGCACTTTGAATTACCACTGTGTATGAAATGTGCTATATAAATAACCCTGCCTTGACTTCATATTCATACTATAAAAACATTGCAGTGCAGTTTGTAATGTAATGTAAACAACAATAAAAAAACATACATTTAGCAGCTGTGTATTTGGAGCAATTAGTGGATCTCTAATATTTGACTTGTTTAGTCATAATAGCTAAACACGCTTTAATAATACCATTATTATTGTGTCCCTTGCAGCCTCCTCCACCAAACTTGGAGAACATGTTCCAGCACATAGATGAAGTTATGGATGTTTCCAGTAGACTCCTGAGTCTTCTAGATCAGGCACAGATGCATCACAGTGACCCGAAATATCTGGAAACATTATGTGAGTACATGCGGATAGACCGGAATTTCTGGTTCACGTTTTCTTGTGCCTACTCACGAATGAAAATATTTTGCACCCTTGAGCTCACCGAAGAAGAATTTCTGAACTTGTATTTCAAGATCAGATTGATGGTGTTTAGGAATGTTATGTGTAAATTAGCTAATGTTGTTTTTGGAGATTATTATTTTGGAGAATATTATTTCATTACTTTATAACTGTTTAAAAGTGTGAAAGACTTGCAATGTTTGTTTGTTTGTTTAATATTTTTTTATCTCATCAAGTCAGATATTTATTACAAAAACATAGTCATGGAATTGACTTTTTAAATAAATTTTCTGTAGAAAAAGTTTTAATTTATTCCCATAAAACAAAGCTTGCAGCATTGTTACTGTAGTCTTCAATAATTTTTGAGAAGTTATTATAATATTAAAATGTTATGCTTAAAATCATTATTTTCCTATTTTCCCCCCTGTGATTCTTAAATGAAAATACAGTTCAGAAGAATAACCTTTTTTAGAAGTAGATATTGTTTGTAACATTAGAAATTATTTACTATCGCTTTTTTATGTGTCCTTACTAAATAACAGTATCAAATTAATGTTATTTTTAAAAGGTTACTGACCTAAAATGCACGAAAGTAATTGAAGTTTATACGTTCGTTATATGTTATATGTTCAGATGGGTGCTAGAAATCCTGGAAAATGCTTGATTTTTAATATAGTGTTTTCAAGGTTAGAAAAGTGCTTGAATTTTGGACAAAGTGCTTGAATTTGTAGGGCTTGAAATTGCGACCAATTTAATTGCTTATGCGCACAAAATTTGATCTGTGCGAGCTCAAAATGTATTTGGGAGCATTTGTGCAAGTGCATAAAATTGTTACCGTGCGACCAGTTTTCATTGCAAAATGTTCACCGCATGCGTGCGTATTAGTCCTAACCTAAAGTAATATTAAGAATAATAAAAAGTAATATTGATAAAAGCTTACAAACTATGGTTTCCATATGTGGTGACTGATTTTCCAAACAGTTTACATAGGAAGAGTCCATATTTTGCACCAAGAATATTCTCGGACTCATAAGGATTTAATTTGTTACATGAATTTTGAATAGCAATGCACATGAAATATCTTGAACGGCTGGTCATTAAAGGTTAGTACTACACCAAAACAAAATCTGACTGCAAGCTCATTTTTTGAGAAATCAACTTTAGGTAGAAAGAGACCAAGCTTTAAAAGATATTTCATACAATAACTGAACTTTTTAATTTTTTACCATTTTTGGGTGAATTATCCCAATAAGTCTATGTTTATAGATGTTTATATATCTAAGTTTTCAACAATTTAAGTTAAAATGTCATGTTGTGTTTTTTAAAAAAGGACAATAGATTTAAATGTGAAAAAGTACATGCAACATATATAAACGTAATTTACCGTGGTTGTTAGGCGCTGGAAAAGCTTAAAAATGCACCTTAAAAGTGGTTGAAAAGTGCTGGAATTTGAAAATGGAAAAGGTGTAAGAATGGGATGAAGCTCTGGGCTCGAGGATCTTATGAGCTCAGGCCTCGCGCCCGGGACAGCATGCCAAACACGCTTTATAATCAGTCAGCAAAGTGTGAACTCGAAAACACATTTTTATTATTTTAGAAACTTCTAAACAAGTTTTTTTTTATTATAATTTTTTATCAAAGCACATTAATAGATAAAAAATCTCAGGAAGAATTCTATGTTATTTACCACAAACTGAACTGAAAAAAAATATATAATTTTTTTTAATGTAATTTTTTGTAATTATTTATTTATTTATTAATCTAGCCATGAAATAGCCATGAGTTGCTGATATGGCAATAAATTAACAAACTCTAAGGTTACTGACCCCTAAACTATTAAATGGTTAATTCTAAAATTTAAATTCTAAAGTATCTTATTCTATTTCCCAGGTAACTCTTTCTTGAGTCTGTCTCAAGATATTGAAATGGCTTATAAGGAGTATCTTGCCAACTACAACAACATCACCGCTCTGGAAAACAGCTACAAACAGAGAGAAGCCCTGTGGATGGAGATGGTCAGAATCATCAAATCCTCTGCGTAAGTCCAACAACAACCAACAGAGGATGTATACACATCCAACCCTGTTAAAAGAAAAGAATGCCGCCTTTGAAAAACACAACAGTCTATTACCCAGGATTCCTTTTATTTTTGACCCCTGGTCTTGTCTGTCTTCAGTCCTGATGTGAATGCGTCCACTCTGAGCTTCTTCCTGGTAATGCCGGTTCAGAGAATAGCCCGTTACCCCCTGCTTTTCCAGACCATCCAAAAACACACAAACTCCCAACACCCTGCCTACCCCGAACTGGAGCACACCGCTCACACGGCCATCCAGATCAACTGCAGGATCAATGAATACAAACGCTTCCGTGAAGTGGGTAAGAGAGCATGCTCAAAATTTATCACGAAAGCTGGCTGAACACAAGTATGCCAATTTATTCAGAACAGCATCACATAAACATGAGTAATTATTGTCATTCTCTTGACTACCACAGCTGACAAGTACAAGAAGACTGAAAACCTGACTATCAAGGACAAGCTTAATCGGTTGAGTGGCCACAGCATTGCTAAGAAGACAGCCCGGTTCAGCCAGTATATAAAGCATGAGACTGGAATGGTGCCAAAGGTAACCGCCATACAGTTATACTATACATAGAAGAACAATACTTTGTGTACACAAAGGCATTTAAATGTTTAACTTGTTGAAAAAATCACAGTTTTCCTAATGCCTAAGACGCCATTGCCTATTTTAAAAGTTAAAGGGATAGTTCACCCAAAATGAAATCATTTACTCATCTTCTACTAGTTACAATTTAGGTTGAGAGTATTTTTTTGGTTGTGTTTCACACAAAAGAAAAAAATATTGAAAAATGTTGGAAACCTATAACCATTGATGTCCATACTATTTGTTTATCCTAATATGGAAGTCAATGGTTACAGGTTTCTAACTACCGATTCACACGGGGCTTCAGCATCAACACTTCACAGAGGGCGTGTCTGAAGCTATCTATCAATCGGCTACTGTCTGAGCTGGTGTATTTTCATACAGCGATCTGATTTGCTGACACTTCTGTCGGCACTTGAAATGTTGAGAAAGTCCCAACTTCTGCAGCGAGCAATGCCACTGAAGCGGCACCGAAAGATCCACAATGCAGTTCGGCAACCCCTGACGTCACCCATTCAAAGTTAATGGGAAGCGTTGACGCTGATGTCCCGTGTAAATGGGACGTAAGGGTGTTTTCACACCTGCCTTATTTAGTTCAGTTGAATTGCACTAGAGTTCGTTTTCCCCCTTTTTTCCCATTTGTTTGGACCAGTAAAAATGTAGCAATCGCACTCGAGTGTGCACCAAAAGCATACCGAGACCTCCTTGAAGAGGTGGTCCCCGTATGCTTTCAAACGAGAACATGATCCGAACTAGAACAAATCCAACCACAAAGATTACTGCGCCTTTTTGGACTAATCCAGCTTCTGTAGTCCGATGCACTGTGCATTATGGGATGTGGAGGAAAAATATTTGTTGACAGTGCTTTACCAAGAATTTTAAACCGAGAGGGAGAGGGAAAAGCCTTACCTGATGGATTGTTGGTAATATTTTCAGAAAATGACCATGTCGCAGTTTAGCTAAATTAATTCACGCCTCCTCCTGAAGTGACTTGCGATGAGCCTTCGCCATTTGCAATGCATTAAAAAATTGTTTTCCAGCTCCAGTCGCGCTTCATTTTTGAAATGTATAGTTTGTCTAAAGTGATGTATACAAACTATATAGTATACTATGACCAGGGATACAATCAGCCAGTGCAGTTGTGCCTCCATAGTAAAAAGCGTCATTTTGTGTCTGCCGGTTTGTTTACTTGCAGGAGTTCCATTGGCATTTTCCCAAAAGAAAATTTTTCCCGCACGTTAATTCTGACCAATCGAAAATCAATGAGTAATGTGGATTTTGTCACATGACTGCATTTTGGTTCTTTTCAATTGGTTCGGACCAAAGGAATCAGTGTGGTGTAAAAAGGACCCAAAGACGGCAAAATAATGCTACAATGTATCATTTGTTGCCCTTGGTCCAACCAAATGAACTGAACCACAGGTGTGAAAACGCCCTAACATTCTTCAAAACAGACCAAAAAAACACAGTATGGTATGGAACAATAAATGATGAGGGAATTTTCATTTTTGGGGTGAACTATCCCTTTAAATCATGCTTTGTAATTTAATCCCATTGCAGTTAAAGGATGAAGAATTCGATGCCCTGGCTGGCTTCTTCTTTGTCCTGGAAAAGGGGGTCTCAGAGCTTCATGATAACCTGGAGATCTATCTCCACCATTTACAGGTTTGGATTTACAATTCTTTCACATAATGACTGCAGTTAAACCTAGACAAAGAGTCTAATTTGTTTTGGTGTTTCCCTCAGTATGAACCCAGTACGCCCATGGATCAACTTCTGAAATGTTTTTCACTGTTATTCCAGCTGGTGAATAAAAGGAAAATCTGCAGAAGGGTTGATCCCAGGGCTGATGGATGGGGTTATTGAAGATTGTGAAGTTCAGATGTTGGCTATGTGTGCTTGCAGTGTTTGTAAAGATTTATTTAACCTTCTGCGCTGTTTCTGTGTACAGAGGTTCCTCAGCTGCAGACCAGAGGAAGCAGATCTTGATCTTGAAGGGGAGAAAACTGCCTTGTTCTCTAAAGAAATCACAGTGGCGCTCAGACAGTGGATATACCCCTCATATGTAAGACCTTTAGCTGATTATAACAGTTTGTGACCCTGGATCCCAAGTCATTACTGGGGACTTCCATTAATGTTTGGTTTGTTAGGGTATGAAATCTAGAATCTGAAGCTTCAAAAAAATGTAAATACTGAGAAAATCACTTTTAAATGTGTCTAAATGAATTGGTTAGCAATGCATATTATTATTGAAAAAATAAGTTTTGATATATTTACAGTATGAAATTTACAAAATATCTTCACAAAGCATGATCTTTACTTAATATTTAAATGATTATTGGCCTATACAATGTATTTTTGGCCTATGCCTCAATATACCCCTGCAACTCAAGACTGAAGTTAGGCTAGACCACAGTCACATGACTTGAACATTTCCATCATAACTTTTTAGTCTTTATTTAAATTCTGAAAGTTGGAAAATTTGTTAAAATAGTTTGCAAGAACACAGTGAACACAAGGCTTTGAAAGTAGACTGTTGGGTAAGTGGGTTTTCCTGTTTGCTTTGATGACATTTTGTCTCCTTGTTAGCTTCTTTAATCCCTTATAACCTCGTGTGATCAACCGTCTAGACACATAAAACCCTAAATCATAAGTGGGTTATTTGTGATGTATTATGTAGCGAGCTTAGGTCAACCAAAGACTCACATACCATATGTCAAGCTATTAACAAAATAAGGTTTGTGTGTGTGACCCTCGGCCACAAAGTGTGATCATTCTGAAATTAAGATTTGTGCATTAGTTAAAATCTGATAAATAAGCTTTCCATTGATGCATGGTTCTGTATTGTTAGGATAGGGCAATAATTGACCCTTCGCTAAGCCCCGCCCTCCTTAGTTACTGTTGTTATGCCTGTCAAGCTTTTGTGTCTGGCACGTCTATTACAATATGTATGCGGCGGTGTCAGACATGGCCAGGGATATAATTAGTCATTTTTGGCGAACAGGTGAGATATCTGAGAAAGCCAGACAAAAAAGCACTGCAGCATGCATTACAGGGGTATATTCACGACATAATATGCAACCGGTTAGAAAAATATTTAATCAAAACGGGTATCAGATTTGCACAGTCCATATGCACAACGCTTTTTTACCTCGACAGACCACCTGCAGGTAGCTACAGTTGCTAAGCCACGATTGGTGTGTGGCGGTTTTTGGGTGTGGCTAGAAAAAACAACTATTTAAAAATCTAGAATCTCAGGGTTAAGAAAAATCAAAACACTTATTTACTTAATGTCCTATTTATTTATTTATTTCCACAAAATTCTACACACAATACCCCATAATAACAATGTAAAAAAGATTTTTTAAAATTGTTGCAAATTTGTTAAAAATAGAAAACCTGAAAAATCACATGTGCATAAGTATTCAAAGCCTGTGCCTTGAAGCTCTAAATTGAGCTCAGGTACATTCTGTTTCCACTGATCATTCTTGAGATGTTTCAGCAACTTAATTGGAGTTCACCTGTGGTAAATTCAGTTGATCACGATTTGAAATGATTTTCATGATTTGAAAAGGCATACACATGTCTATATAAGGTCCCAGGGTTGACAGTGCATATCGAAGCACAAACCAAGCATGAAGACAAAGGAATTGTCTGTAGACCTCAAAGACAGGATTGTCTCTAGGCACAAGGCTGGGCAAGGTTACAGAAAAAATTCTGCTGCTCTGAAAGTTCCAATGAGCACAGTGGCCTCCATCATCTGTAAGTGGAAGATGTTTGAAACCACCAGGACTTTTCCTAGAGCTGGCCGGCCATCTAAGCTGAGTGATCGGGGGAGAGGGCCCTTAGTCAGGGAGGTGATCAATAACCCAATGGTCACTCTGTCTGAGCTCCAGCGTTCTTCTGTGGAGAGAGCACAACCTTACAGATGGACAAAATCTGTGCAGCAATCCACCAATCAGGCCTGTATGGTAGAGTGGCTAGACGGAAGCCACTCCCACTTGAAATTTGCCAAAAGGCATCTGAAGGACTCTCAGACCATAAGAAACAAAATTCTATGGTCTGATGAGACTAAAATTGAACTCTTTGGAGTGAATGCCAGGCGTTATGTTTGGAGAAAACCAGGCACCCTTCATTACCAGGCTAATACCATCCCTACAGTGAAGCATGGTGATGGCAGCATCATGCTGTGGGGATGTTTTTCAGCAGCAGGAACTGGAAGACTAGTCAGGATAAAGGGAAAGATGAATGCAGCAGTGTACAGAGACATTCTGAATACAAACCTGCTTCAGAGTGCTCTTGACCTCAGACTGGGGTGACGGTTCATCTTCCAGCAGGACAATGACCCAAACCACACCGCCAAAATATCAATGGAGTGGCTTCACAACAACTTGGTGAATGTCCTTGAGTAGCCCAGCCAGAGACCAGACCTAAATCCCATTGAACATCTCTGGAGAGATCTGAAAATGGCTGTACACTGTCGCTTCCCATCCAACCTGTTAGAGCTTGAGAGGTACTGCAAAGAGGAATGGGCAAAAATTCCCAAAGACAGGTGTGCCAAGCTTGTGACATCATATTCAAAAAGACTTGAGGCTGTAATTGCTGCCAAAGGTGCATTAACAAAGTATTAAGCAGACTGTGAAAACTCATGTACATGTGATTTTTCAGTTTTTTTTTTTTAAATAAAATTTTCAACAAATTCAAAAAATATTTTTTCACATTGTCATTATGGGGTATTGTGTGTAGAATTTTGAGGAAATTCATTAATTTAATCTATTTTGGAATAAGGCTGTAACATAAAAAATGTGGAAAAAGTGAAGCGCTATGAATACTTTCCAGATGCACTGTACAATGTATTTTTGTCTGTATTGCTAAAAAATACTTGTGCAACATAGTATTGGTTGTGTGGTTTAGGGACATGAGCATTGAATTTTTGACACAGAAGTGCAAAATTGCTTATTATTTTTTAGCTTTAGGACTCATTCCTGCAGCACTCTGAATCACACTGCACCTCTATTCTTCACTGCCTTATTTTTGTGCATGTCAAATTAAATATTCTGTCGCTGACTAAAATCAGGAACACCAGTGTTTGTCACAGCATTTGTCATGATACAACATTTCTTACTGTTGTTCCATTCACCACTAGTTTTCTCCATTCATCAATGTCTAACTCTCCTGAAACCAATACTGCTGCAGAAACATCACTTGAGTTACAAATCTTCCGAAGATTGTTAAACTGTTTACCAGATATGGAAATAATAGCTGGAATAGTCACACACAAATATATTTTATGGTTCACATTTAAACACTAGTTTATGCATTAAGGCTCCATATGCAACACTTTATATAATATCATTGATCAGTAGTCAGCTGTTCATTTAAATGAACTATCAAGTACTTTGCCGTCTGAACCTACTTTTGTATATTTATTTACCTCCACCTTTAGGAGAAGCGTTTGAAGACTCTGGTCTTTAAGCCGTTGAGCTCGCTTCGGGAACTAATGGCAGGACCGCGTAACCTGATTCGCAAACGTCAAGATAAGCTACTGGACTATGAGCTAATCGAGGAGAAGAGTAACCTGACTTTTGAGGAACAAGCCATAGCTAACACCTATAAGACCATGAACACTCTGCTGCTGAACGAGCTGCCGCAGTTTAATGGGAAAGCACTGCAGCTCCTGTGGGCCGCTTTAGAGGCCTTCAGCGTCCTCCAGAGAGACCTGGCAGCTGATATGGAGCAACTGGCCACCAGCTTCACCCATCAGGTACTTCTTTTTGTATTATTTCCAGTGAGGTTAAGAGATAACCAAGAGATTTTTAAAGGGCTAATTTTAGGGAAACCTAAAGACTTTAAAGTAGAGCTCCTCATTTCAGGATAAATTAAGAGTTGTGTTTTTATTTAAAATCGAGGTTATAATTCTGTCTGATTTCTGAAAAGACTTTGTGTGGGTTTGACAGTGATAATTACTGCAATATTTTTTGATAATATTAATTATTTAAAATCAGTTTGAATTAAGGATTTAGTGTCTTACTCATAGTGAATTGAGTCAGCATTTTGAACGAAACTACAATTTTGTAACAGTGTCTTGTCATCACCTACTGACAAGACTACTGGTATATTTTGTTCACTACAGTAGACATCATCTAAATTATATATTTTGTATCCCAGTACTTGTAAATGTGTAGAGGACTGGTGGATGTATTTGATTTTGTATAATTTAATATTGTTGTAGTGAGTTACATTTTAGACACAATGTTCTCTTTTTTTGCCACAAAAATAGCTTTAATCAAAAGTAAAACAGGACAAATGCACATCTCAGAGAAACACCTAATGATACGTTCATAAAGGCAGTCACTTGCATGATTTTTAAAGAATCAGCAGTTTTAAACAAATAGTTTGGTAAGTGAATTTTGACAGTATTAGCAGAAAAGCTAAAAAGATAAAAAATAATGTTATATACATTGTATATATACAGTGAGTACGCATATTATTCAGACCCCCTTAATTTTTTCACTCTTTGTTATATTGCAGCCATTTGCTAAAATCATTTAAGTATTTTTCCTCATTAATGTAATCACAGCACTCCATATTGACAGAAAAGCACAGAATTGTTAACATTTTTGCAGATTTATTAAAAAAGTAAAACTGAAATATCACATGGTCCCAAGTATTTAATACAACCATGAGTCTTTTTGGGAAAGATGCAGCAAGTTTTTTACACCTGGATTTGGGGATCCTCTGCCATTCCTCCTTGCAGATTCTCTCAAGTTGTTAGGTTGGATAGTAAATATTGGTGGGCAGCCATTTTTAGGTGTCTCCAGAGATGCTCAATTGGGTTTAAGTCAGGGCTCTGGCTGGGGCATTTAAGAACAGTCACAGAGTTGTTGTAAGGCCACTCCTTCATTATTTTAGCGGAGTGCTTAGGGTCATTGTCTTGTTGGAAGGTAAACCTTCAGTCCAGTCTGAGGTCCTGAGCACTCTGGAGAAGGTTTTCATCAAGGATATTCCTGTACTTGGCCACATTCATCTTTCCCTCAATTTAAACCAGTTGTCCTGTCCCTGCAGAAAACCACCCCCACAGCATGATGCTGCCACCACCACTCTTGGGACTGTATTGGATAGGTCATGAGCAATGTCTGTTTTTTTCCACACACACTTCTTAGAATTAAGGCCAAAAAGTTCTATCTTAATCTCATTAGACCAGAGAATCTTATTTGCCACCATTTTGGAGTCTTTTAAGTGTAAGTTTTTTTTAGCAAACTCCATGCAGGCTTTCATGTGTCGGGCCACTTTGCCAAAAAGCCCTGAATGGTGGAGGGCTGCAGTGATGGTTGGCGTTCTACAACTTTCTCCCATTTCATGACTGTATCTCTGGAGCTCAGCCACTGTGATCTTTGGGTTCTTCTTTAGATCTCTCACCATGGCTCTTCACTTCTGATAGCGCAGTTTGGCCAGATGGCCAGCTCTAGGAAGGGTTCTGGTCTTCCCAAATCTTCCATTTAAAGATTATGGAGGCCACTGTGCTCTTAGGAGCCTTAAGTGCAGCAGAAGTTTTTTGTAACCTTGACCAGATCTGTGCCTTGCCACAATTCTGTCTCTGAGCTCTTCAGGCAGTTCCTTTGACCTCAAGATTCTCATTAGCTCTGGCATGCATGGTGAGCAGTAAGGTCTTATATAGAGTTGGTGTGTGGTTTTCCTAATCAAGTCCAGTCGATATAATTAAACACAGCTGGACTCAAATGAAGGTGTAGAACCATCTGAAGGATGATCAGTAGAAATGGACAGATGCTGAGTTAAATATATGAGTGTCACAGTAAAGGGTCTGAATACTTAAGACCATTGCTGTGTCCCAATTCGCATACTGTCCATCCTAAATCGTATTTGAAAATACAATTAGTATGTCCCAAATCATAGTATGTCGAAAGAGTATGCCAAAGGTTCCCTGATGGTTTACTATTTCCAGTCAATATGTTAAGTGTAAAAGCGTCCATACTCTGACTGCTGATATTGCCCACAGTGCATTGCGCGTTGGACGTGAAATCGATTAGAACTACAAACACGGATGACAAGTGTAAACAAACTACAAACATGATGGATGTGCAAGACCAACCGCCAACTGTCAAGTAGAGAGACTTCTGTAAAGATGTTTGAATGACTGTTAATTAATATCTTGCCCACTGGAAAATATTTAAATCACGTTTACTGTGTTATATTTCATCTGCAACAACAATACTGAACTTATATAAAGACTTGTTTGGACATTAACGCATAAATATCCAAAGACCTGAGGAGATTTCTCTGCATGAAAGACTCGTGAATGGCAGATTAACCTGCTGCTGCTTTTCCAATAAGGTAGGAAATTAAATATGACCGAAATGTGGACAATGTGTGGAGGATTGACAGGGCTCATAACTAAGCAACATAACGATCTGTTAACGAGGAAGTAGTGTGTCCCAAAGCTTGCATGCTCTTCTGTTACACACTCAAAAATATGTATTTTTCCTTTACAAAAAGTACATACTTTTAGGGCGTAGTATAAGTATGCGAATTGGGATGCAGCACAAGTGATATTTCAGTTTTGCTTTTTTTATAAATCTGCAAAAATATCAAGAAGTCTGTGTTTTTCTGTCAATATGGGGTGCTGTGTTATATTAATGGGGAGAAATTTAATGATTTTAGCAAATGACTGCAATATAACAAAGAGTGAAAAAATTTAAGAGGGCCTGGACACTTTCCATACTCACTGTATCTAAGACATTGTGTAATTTTACCATGGAAATATTACACTAGAAGTGCACCCTTGTTTTTTCTGTTTCTTTATATTTTGGGGAATGGAACATTCAATTTCTAGGTCATCTAGTTAGATCTCCTCATGACTTCAGTTACACTTTAATACCTTTCAGTTTCTTAAACTGTTGGGCATTTTGTGCAATAATCCACCATTGAAGGACAACAGCAAACATGTGGTTGGAAAAGTGATTGAATTTAGCTTTTTGCAGGCTGGCAGTGTTTATGAATTGCTCTCTGTCTGCTTGCAGCTCCCACACAGTTATTTGGAGGCTGGTGACTTCTGGAAGTGGGCAGAGACCTCTGTGCTAGAGGGTTCGTGGAGGATGGAGAGTCTGTGTCGGAGTGTTCAAGATGAGCTCAATGCTCCCATTGTGAAGGTCAGTTCCTAAACAGAGACACACTATTGTCTGTTGCCTGGTGGAGATGTCTTCATAAGAGATGGTTTGTTCCTTCACTGCGGTTTGATAATAGCTGTGGACAGTTCTGGAATAAAATTGCAACTTGATGTCATTCATTAGTCTTGATATGGATTAGCCCTTATATGTTATGCATCAGTTTATCTATCTATGAACACTTAGCCAAAATATGCTGGTCCTGTGGTTATTGTTTTCTATTGTGTGGTTATTTGTTCTCTGAACATCTGCTTTTCTTATTTAGTTAAATGCAAATTACAGTCGATCAACAACCATGTTATGAATTAAATTAAAGATCTTTAATCAAAAAGAAGTGTAACCAAAACGTAACAAGATAACAGGGATTAAAAACATAATCCTTGGTGCCCCTGTGCTCTCTCTTTCCAAAGTATAAACCAAAACCTGAACCACTGAGAATTATTAGAAAATATTAAAATATTATTTATTTACAGAAAATAGGGAGCAAAATAACATCGAGAGGGGTTAGGACAAAATAAATGACAATAAACCAAAGTAACTAAATTAGAGAAAACATCCCTGGAAAAATAAATAATAAAATTAAATACAGAAAACTTGCCTCCCTACTAACAACACAGGAGAAAACAAAAATAATAAATAGAAGGCACCAGACCTCCCTACGATGCTCCAAGCCAGGCAGGTAGACAGAAAACTGTGTTTTTCCGGTTAGAATGTACAATTTCACATCAACATCTAACAAAACACCAACAAGAGACATCAGCAACAATCACTTGTTTTCATCGTTCAAGTAACAACATCTGCAAAAAGAATAACGAGCAGGGAATCGAGAGAGAGTGGGGAGCCAAGGAATTCATGTTCTCTTGTGTTTTAAATCTGGCCGCCGCCAATCACGATCCGTCGTAATCCGCTGCATCTGTGAATAATTGGGAACGCGAGAGAGCGAGAGAGAAATACCACATACACACACTACAACTACTCGTAACAACCATAATTGTTCAATCTCTCAGATATTACATGAATGGATTTATAAGGGCATTATTGTTCAAATGTTTTTGGGTGTTTAGGTTTTTTGTTTGATTGTTTTTCAAAAAAGTCTCTCTGCTTTAAAATGCTGCATTTAATGCAGGTATTTGATAAAAATACATTAAAAAGAGGGTACTCTTGTGAAATATTACAATTTAAAATATTTTTTTCATATTTTATAAAATTCCAGGAACAGTAAACATGACAGAACATAAAACAGATTCATTTGATTTAATATTTTGTCAATATTTATGTTCGTTCTAGAAAGCGAAAAACACTGATCTGCTAATTATGCTTCCTCTTTTAATTTCTAAACGCGTCTCCTTTTAGAGCTTTTTTTTTTTTCAAAAATGTTCATTGATGGCATCACTGTGGCGCAGTGGGTAGCATGATTGCCTCACAGCAAAAAGGTCGCTGGTTCAAGCCCCGGCTGGGCCAGTTGACATTTCTGTGTGGAGTTTGCATGCTCTCCCCATATTCGTGTGGGTTTCCTCCAGGTGCTCCAATTTCCCCCACAGTCCAAAGACCTGCTCTATGGGTGAATTGCATAAGCTAAATTGGCCGTAGTGCATGTACGTGTGTGAATGCAAGAGTATATGGGTGTTTCCCAGTGATGGGTTGTGGCTGGAAGGGCATCTGCTGCGTAAAACATATGCTGGATAAGTTGGCGGTTCATTCCGCTATGGGGACCCCTGATTATTAAAGGGATTAAGACATCAATTAGGCATATAATAATAAATGAATAACATAAGTAAATACAAATGATAAAAAAATAAATGAAAGTAATTAATTGAAACATTGAAAAATAGATGACAAAATTACAATAAACAGACAATTTACATAACACTCATATATGGTTCCTAAAGATAATCAAAGTCCATCTGCTTGCCTTTGATATGTTATTCTCTCCAGTCCAATACAGTTCAATAGTTCTTTTTTTCCTTCTAGACTAGAGCATTTAATCTGCATAGTTGTGCATACAGCTGGCAAAATGTTAAACATTAGAAACATTAATGTAAAATTAAGTTAAATAATTAAATCAGTTACTTTATGCACATGACAATAACTGTGCTGAAATAAGATATATGCTAAATGTTTATAGGTTACAAAGCTGTTTCAAACATCCAGGCAAGTGTTTCTCAAGCCATCTTAAAAGTTTCTTTGCCAACTTGTTTAAACTCATCAGCTTAAACACCTTTGACATGTTCTAAATCTCAGAGCCATATTCATATTGTAGATTAGTATCATTTGTCTGTCTGTGATGTTATGTCATAAGCATTAAGCCATCAGCTAACAGATGTCATTACCCAGAGTCTCAGTGACAGGCTCTAATCGATATCATGTCTGCCATCATAAAGACATCAGTCCTGATGAGTTAAAAGAGACAGCGGAAAGATCAAACAAAGAGGTGCTCCGTAATCTTCAGCTGTTCTGCACGTTTGTTCACAGGGATCAGAATGTTAATCAATGATGGAAATCCTAGAACTATTTACTGTATTTCAATTGAGCTAATGTAGATTTATTTTCTTAGAGCCATAGTTACTGAACAGCAAAAGAAAACATTTTTGGGCATCAAATGAAATGTTATGATTAATTTTTATATTTCAAAAAATGTTTGCATTGGGATGGGAAAATCCTAAATATGCATATGCAACATGGTCAGATGTCCAAACTAGGCATGGGACGATAATCGTTTTCAAGGTATACCGCGGTTTGGAAAAGTCAAGGTTTTAAAACCGTCAAAATTCTCTGCAATATCATTAAGGTATGTGTACGATTTTTTTATTTACGTTTTTTTTTTTTTATTGACAACAGTATCTTCAGCAGAAAAGAAATCTAAAGATGTCGTTTTAAATTGTTAAAAAAATCTGTTTATAAAACAAATGAAGAAAGTAGAAGTCAATAATTCATTTAGCCTGACATGTTTACTTCTCCAAAATATTTTAAATGTTTCTCAAAATAAAATATAGTGTTTAAAAGGGAAAATGTTGTTGTATTTAACCCAGACATTTAAAAAGAATATATTTTGGAGCAGTAATTACAATACCGGGATACAGTGAAACCATGATATTTTTACCCAAGGTTATCATACCGTCAGAATCTTATACCGGCTCATGCCTAGTCCAAACTAGGGCTGAACAATATTGTTTGAGCATCGATATTGCAATATTTGTATTTGCAAAAGACACATAGCAGGATTAGATTATTTATTAAAGATTAAAAGATATTCTTATTACATTGTATATATTTTTAACTATTTATACAATGAAGACCATGCTATTTTACATTTGATTGTACAATTTCTGTACTTGACTCTCCATAAAACCATAAAGCACTGTTTATTTATTTGTTTTTGCTTGTAATTTATTATAGTTTATGCAGATGCATTGCATAGAAAAAGGCTTGATCGTCCCAGACTATCTAAATTAATGAAATTTTCTCAAATAGAGCTATTTAAATTATCTGGTGAAATTATATTTATATCACAATATATATCGCAGCAAAACTAAATATTGCAATGTCCAAATTTTCCAATATTGTGCAATCCTAGTCTAAGCCCTTTCATCATTAATATTTTACTACATGTCTTTAGGTAATCCTGCAGATTGTAATATCAAAAGTGGCTTTTGTACTGGTGCAAGCTGTTAGTAGAGCTGGCCCTAAAATATGTTTATTAATAGTCAATGTAATAACATATTAAATTTAAGTAGGTACTAAATTTGAGTTTTCTGTTTCCTGTCTGTGAATTCTCAGGCACTCAGTACTGTCTGCGAGAAACGTCTCATGTATCTGAATGCTAAGCATGGCTCAGAGAAGATCTACCAGCTGACAGGCCCTGTGGTGGGCACTCGTGACCTGGACCTGACCCTCAACAAGGGAGAGCTGGTAGCTGTCGTCTGTGAGATGGACACACGAGGAGACCGCCGCCGCTGGCTGGTTGATGCAGGAGGTAAAGCTGCCATATGCAAATTAGAGAAATAAACCCTAATGTAGTTATTAAAACTAACAATATAAATTGATTTCAGTTTTCAAAGTGTGTTTTTAGAAGAACAAATTTGATTCATAGCATCTTCTCAAATAATTTGTGCATATTCTTATTGCATAGATCCTTATAAATATAAAGTCATTTACACTTGCTTTTATGTTCAGTAAAGCACATATTAAAGTAGCGATATCACTTGTTTTATTGCAAAATGGGTGGGGGGGGTGGGTTAATGACAATAATGGAGGTGTGCTACAACAGTGCAGCCCTTTAGATAAAGTTCTCCTAGAAATCTACAATTGTAAAACATTTCAATCGCTTGGTAATTACTATTGTGAATTGTTTTTTGTTTTGTTTTTTGTACTCAAAGACCAGAATAGTGGAGAAATCTGGTGGACTAATTTTCACCAGTTTTCTGATGTAGAGCAAACAATTGTATATATTAATATATGTATAAACTTAAAAAATTAAAGCAACTTTATACTGAGCAAATTTATGGAAGAAACCGACAAAAATTACAATTAAATGTAACAATAGTTATCATACCAAAAAGTCTTGTCAGGCATATTTAGAACAAAATCATTTGTATACAAAATTTGTATATAATAAGACTATTTAAGGATCAAAACATCCTTGTTTTTATATTATTTCACTCCCCTTAGAACCCTACTAGATTTGTTGATTTGTTTTCAGTAATGTTTAATAACTTTAAAAATGTGATATAATTTAATTTGATCGCTGTTTGAACCTTATAGTGGTTTATTACCTTGCTAAATATGATATAAAATACAACATAATTGTGTATTTTATATATTTAGAACTATTTTAGCATTAAAGGGGACCTATTTTACCCCCTTTACAAGATGTAAGATAAGCCTTTGGTGTCTCCAGAAGCTTCAGCTCAAAATATTCATCAGATTATTTATTATAGCCTCCAGAATCTGCCCATTTTGCTGTCTGAGTATACTGTAGCTGTTTTTGTAACATGTGGCTTTAAATGAATATAAGCTGCTTCTCCCCACCCACCGTTCCCACGTGCATGTCTGCTTCTCATTATGTGTTACGTCAGATAAACAGCACAGTGACTGAGACAGACTTTGATGAAGCTGAAATACAGCTCATTAGTCAAAAATGCCAAGTAAATTTATTTCATGTATTTGTGGTGGAGTTTATTCAAGACTTTCTGAAACAATGAGTCACGCACAAATGCTGTTTGCAGCATACACACACACACACACACACACACACACACACACGAGTGTTTACTGACACCATGTGACTGTGGTGATTATAGCGGTTAAGAATTACATAGCGATTTTACTGTCTTTATTACAAACATGCTCTGTTTTAAAAACATTTTAAACTTATAAATCTTATAAAAATGACAGAGAGTTAGAACAGATATTTTAATGCCAGTTTATTTGCAAAAAAATGTTCTGTGAAAATGTGTATTCATGTTATTATACAAGCATGGTGTCTGTCATATAAATTCTTTGGGGGGGGAAACCGCACTCCTACATCACGTTGCGATAGGCTTCAAAATCCCTGGGTTTTGGATCCTATTTTAACGTCAGGAAATTTGAAAAAAAGAGATTTGTTGTGTTTATATCACTCCAATATGACAGTGGACACACTATAGAGGTGAATTCAATATTATTAAACCCCCTTTGAATTTTTTTCTTTTTAAAATATTTCACAAATGAGGTTTAACAGAGCAAGGACATTTTCACAGTATGTCTGATAATTTTTTTTTCTTTTGGACCCTTATTTGTTTTATTTCAGCTAGAATAAAAGCAGTTTTAATTTTTTTTTGCAACCATTTTAAGGTAAAATTTTTTTGCCCCATTAAGCTTTATTTTTTTCCGATAGTCTACAGAACAAACCATCGTTATACAATAACTTGCCTAATTACCCTAACCTGCCTATTAACCTAATTAACCTAGTTAAGCCTTTAAATGTCACTTTAGGCTGTATAGAAGTGCCTTAAAAATATCTAGTCAAATATTATGTACTGTCATCATGGCAAATATATTAGAAATGAGTTATTAAAACTATTATGTTCAGAAATGTGTTAAAAAAATCTTTCCGTTAAACAGAAATTGGGGAAAAAATAAACAGGGGGGCTAATAATTCAGGGGGGTTAATAATTCTGACTTCAGCTATACATACACACAGTTCTGTTCAAAATAATTAATAATAATTACTATAGAGGGTCTTTGGTAATAATATGAGTGACATCCGCTGGTCAAGTGCAGTTAAAACATTTCAAACTGTTTATCAGTCTGCAGAATAGAAGCATTTAAATTTGGAGATCTGAATATTTTAATATGATTTCTACGTGTTTCTACTTTAGGTCCAAGGGGATATGTGCCTGCCTCAAAACTGGCACGTTACCACCAGTTGACAGTTGACCCACCACAGTCCCCTCATCTGAGCGTCACACCCACCGGTCCAGGACCCAGAAGACACTCCTACACACCTGGAGCCCAGCCACACCTGACCACTATCACCACACCATGTTTTCAGGTGAGGAGCACAGATTTAGCGCCCTCTGTTGGCAAACTTAAGCGAAGAAGACTGTAATAAAAAAAATAAAAAGTCTTTAGTGTTTAACCTCATTTTACTCAACAAAAACCAAATGCTCTCATTGAGAACAAACAATTGAAATGTATAGATAGAGTCACAGGGGGATGATCTCCACTTCGTTTCGGATGGTTCTTTGCCTCTGCGTCATGCATTAAAACACTTTAACACGCTACAAGCCATTGATTATCCTACTTATTCTACGGTCATTTGTTATAGATAAGTTAAAAGTCATTTATACAGAATTTACATCAGTTATGCCTTATTAGATCTCTTAGACCCCACTTTTGAATTAGTCACAAGCAGACAGAGAGGGAGCGTGCACTTGAAAGATTATTATTGCTGCGTCCTATTCGTATACTTATACTACGTCCTAAAAGTATACTTTTCCAGAGTGTAACAGAACAGTGTGCAAGCATTGGGACATACTACTTCCTCATTATTGGACTGTTACCGTTCCTTGTCAATCATCTTGACACATCTTCCACATTTCTTACATATTTAATTACCTACCTTAGTCTGCCATTCGTACGTCTTTCAGGCAGAGAAATCTCTTTGGGTCTTGCATTCAGAAGTAAATGTCTAAACGTGTCTTTGTAGTACATGTTGTTGCAAATAAAATATAACCATGATTTAAATATTTTTTAGATGGCTAGATATTAATTAACAGTCAATCAAACACCTTCACTAAAGCCTCTACTTGATGGTTGGCCTCACATGTCTGCCATGTTTGTAGTTTGTTTACACTTTTTATCCACGTTCTAATTGTAGTTCTAATTGAATTCATGCCCAACATGCAGTGTATTGTGGGCAGTATTAGTGGCTAGATCAGGGGTGGGCAAACTCGGTCCTGGAGGGCCGATGTTCTGCACAGTTTAGCTCCAACTCTAATCAAACACACCTGCTTATAGATTTCTAGTGATCTTGAAGACACTGATTAGCATGTTCAGGTGTGTTTGATTAGTGTTGGAGCAAAACTGTGCAGGACACCGGCCCTCCAGGACCAAGTTTGCCCATCCCTGGGCTAGATAATGGACAGTTCTACACTTTAAAAAAAAAAAAAAGAAAAAAAAAGAAGAAATTCCCAGAAATAGTAGTCCATCTGGAAACCATTAGTATACTGTATAATATTTAGGATGGATAGTATGTGAATTGGAACACAGCTTATGTTTCCACCATCAGGCCAGTTATTGAAGGGCACCTAGGTTACCACTTTTTCTAGATTTAATATAAGTCTTTTGTGTCTCCAGAATGTGTCTGTAAAGTTTCATCTCAAAACACCCATCATATTTTTTATTATACCTGTCATACGTTTCTACTTTGTAGCATTTAGCATCAGCTAGCTGTTTTTGTGTACTGTGCCTTTAAGGCTAGTCCTTTACGCCTACCGTTTCCATGTGCCTGGCAGCGGCTCCCTCGGCAACATCAGAAAACAAACACAAAGGAATAAGATCTCACGTAACGTTTGTGAGGAAAAACTACAGTAAGAATCTTACCAATAAGTATTTGATGCATGTTGTGGAGTTGCAAGGATGAGTCACACACAATGTCGTTACAAAGTTCACACACACACACAAATACACACACACACACACACACACACACACACACACACACACACACACA
>CAIGQZ010000690.1:8426470-8459996 GCA_903798205.1 Danio tinwini | reverse complement strand
TATATATACAGTTGAAGTGAAAATTATTAATATTTTAATATTTTCCAAATTATGTTAAACAGAACAAGGTTTTTTTTTAATAGTATTTCCATAATTTTTTTTTCTACTGGAGGAAGTCTTATTTGCTTTATTTCGGCTAGAATAAAAGCAGATTTTAATTCTTTAAAAACATTGTAAGGTCAATATTATTTTCCCCTTTGAGCAATATATAATTTTTGATCATCTACAGAACAAACCACTGCTATACAATGAATTGCCTAATTACCATACAGTAATTAACCTAGTTACGCCTTTAAATGTAATTTTAAGCTGAATACTAGTATCTTGAAAATATCTAGTAATATATATATATAGATATACATTCATTCATTTTTCTCTTTGGCTTAATCCCTTTATTAATCCGGGGTTGCCACAGCAGAATGAACCGGCAACTTATCTAGCACGTTTTTACGCAGCGGAAGCCGCAACCCATTTCTGGGAAACATTCATACACACTCATTCACACTCACACACTACGGACAATTTAGCCTATCCAATTCATCTATAGCGCATGTCTTTGGACTGTGGGGGAAACCGGAACACCTGGAGGAAACCCACGCGAACGCAGGGAGAACATGCTAACTCCACACAAAAATGCCATCTGACCCAGCCGAGGCTTGAACCAGCGACCTTCTTGCTGTGAGGGAACAGCACTACCAACTGCGCCACTGCATCGCCTATAGATAAACATATAAGATAAAATAAATCAGTAATTAGAAATGAGTTATTAAAACTATTGTGTTTAGAAATGTGTTAAAAAAACTTCTTTCCCTCAAACAAAAATTGGGGAAAAAATATACAGGAGGGATAATAATTCAGGGGGGATAATAATTCTGACTTCAACTGTATACGTATACATAATAAGGAATCCTTGCTGCAAAGCATTCTGCAGGCTAATGTCAAACAGGTTGTGTAAGTTGATGTGTAGAAATAGACTGGCCTTGTCCGGCTTAATACCATGACTGTATTTAGTAACTTTTTGGCCTAGGTGTCGTGATTGTGTTGTGGCAGTCTGCTGATCTGGCTCACAGCCAGCTTGAACCTCAACTGAAGCTCATCTTGGCTTGAGGTCGGGGCCCAGCAGTTCCCCCTCATTATGGGGAACCCAAGATAGCCGGCATTTTATGCTATAAGTTTGCATGTGAGCTACTAGTTTCGTGCGTTCCCACTCCAAAAATGTAGTGGCGACGTTCAGAAACCTCCTTCAGTGACCTCCAAGCCTTTCGGTGTGAAGAGGGAATGTAGACTCAACAGATCACGCAGCTGTTTATAGGACTGAACTCTAAGCTTATTAAGTTCAGAGGTTGTGGGTAAAGATTTCTTGCCCAGACGAACATGTGTATTTATAGGTTAAGACATGGAAAGTCTTGGCATTTCTCAATTATAAATCTTGTCACGTTCTAAAACGATCAAGTATAATGAACATCATATTGGCATATAGAGATGAATGTGTATTTTCAGGGCTGCTGTTGACTGTTTACAGGATGACCTACATAAACTCTGTTGATCTTTCACTTCCATAAATCCTATTGGCCTTTCGGTTTGGGACCAAGTAGTCGTGGAGCCTGTTCAGCACACAGGCGAGAACATGTTCAATAAATCACCCCAATGAGGATCCAAACATGCAACTTCCATTTGCGGTTGCTTGAGTTGAGAGGGTTGGGGTGGCGTTTTCTCCTGTTATCAAAAAACACAGCCCTTTTCCTTGTGAAATGTAGCATCGAAGTGTCAATTTCTTTTTTGTAAGTGTGAGTTCCAGAGAACAGAACCCGGTTTAGTGCTGCTTCATTCTGCCTCTGTTTTTCTTCAGACCTAACCATACTCTATAGGTTCTTGCCTCTCTCAGATCTCTCCACCTCCCTTCGCTCGCCCTGTTCAAGCTCTTGTAAACACTGCTGGCCTAGAATGTCAATGATGTCAGGCATCAACAGGGGGGAGGAGAACTTTGAGCATTGGAGTAAAGTGTGGGACAGGGTTTGTGTACATGTATGCCTATGGGGTCATGTTCACAAGTGCTCTAGTTTGCGGCACATGTGCCCTTTGGAAATTTGATCATCTACTTTATCGCTGCTATCGGATCCTTAACATACAAGCTGCCACTTATTTATACCTTGTGACGGTCATATGCATTGATCTTGAATGCTTTGATCTGGAACATATATCTACATGCAGCATTTCACACTTAAAAGTAGCCTCTTCGTCATTCTAGGGATGGGCTCCGTCTTGTCATTTTCAATATTCTAATAAAATTTCTCCCCAAGAAAAAATAAATAATAACAATAACTAAGTAATAATAGTGATCAAAACCTATAATCAGTCTGTGCAATAAATTATTTCATGTGTGATACTTTTGCGTGTTTGCGGCCATTTACAAAAAAGAAATTTAGGCCCAATCTCAATTCTACCCCTTAGCCCTTCCCCTTACCCCTACCCCTTGTTTTGCTAGTTCACGTCAAGGGGTAGTGGTGTCCCAATTCTCTTTAGCTTGAAGCTATAGGGCTAAGGGCAAGGGGTATACACACTTTCGAACAAAGATTTTTCAGGAGCACACTTGAAACGAAGGGTAAGAAGTTTCCCAGAATACACCTGCCACAACGGCAGTATTGCTGAACCCGGAAGTAAGGAGATCCACAAATTAGTATTTTTTGTCATTATTACAGATTTTTACGACAAACAAATGTTTGAATATATTCATAACCGCGTTCGTGTTTTACCGTTATGCTTAAAAAAAAAACACAAAAAAAAACCTCTAAATTTTGCGATCTATAATCCCTAATCATAACTCTTGTACAGAAATCTCTAGTGGCTGAGAATGAGCCTGTCTGCTATAATGTTAATGTTGTTTTCGTGTGTTTACATAGATGAATATGGCCATGGTGTAAATACACAGTACAGTTACGATCTTATAGTCACATTAGATCGTTATGATAAAATAATATATGTCTTTAGGGATTTCCTGAAGATAAATACCAAAAAATCACACAACTGAAATAACTACAGCACTCGCCATCGTCTGATCTCATATGAAGCAAGAGATCGCGATGACATATGATGACGTGTGCAGGTGTTAAAGTGCTGTCCCAATTCTTAGGGGTAAGTTTTGAAGCCTTTCCCTTTAACCCTCGGTGGTAAGGGCCAAGGGGAAGAGGAAGGGGTAGGGGTACAAAAATAGAATTGGGATTGGGCCTTACTGACATACTTTTACTCTAATTTCAAGTGTTCAAAATACCACATTTTTGTGACCAGGCATGGTTTAATATCACAGAATGAAGAAGAAATCATGTTATAGTATTCAATACAGTGGTAAAGGCTAGTGCAATTAGCAATGCATTACAAATATATGCTTATAAGTGTAACGGAGGCCAGAGGCGAAGTGGTATGCAGGTAAACCTCACTCCGCTGACCTCAAAAGGTGCTAGTGATAGACGCTAGAGGCCATGGTCTTTAGCCTCCTTGTTAGAGCAACTGACTCCCATGCACAGAATCGCTAGTTTGATGCCAGGTCAGCGCAGGTTGGGTGCAGTGGGAACGGTGGGTTCCATAAAATATCCAGGATGGCTTGAATAACACAAATAACTCACATATTGCCCCAGGCGTTTGTTTATTTTCTTCATGTTTTATCCATTTTATCCATTCCATCCATTTTATCTTTATTATCCTCTTCACTATCCTGCAGGGTTAGCTGACATCTTTTGTTAAGTAACATATATGTGGCAATTTTGTGCAAGGTCGCCTCTAGCTTCCAGTATGAATGAAACAAATAATAGTTTCAGTGCTCTCGAACTTTAATAATTTGACGTTGGAATTATAAAAGTTAATTCTTAATTGAAAGTTTTTGTTCAGCTGCAGTTTTTTTAATGGATGTTTTTTTTTGTCATAATAATGTTTAATAGCACACAACAACATTTAATGTTTTTTTTTTTAGCAATTTGCACATCCCATAAGGCCAGACTTTATTCTAGCATACTCATTACAAGACCTCATTACAAACATTTAGCAATTGTTAGAATCCACTCAAGGTTGTTTTCTAATAGCGAACAACCCTAATGATCATAAAACCTTTATATATTGTCATATTTTTAGGCTGTCAAGTTTAAGAACCTTTGATGAGCCTCAATGTATCTTTGAGGCCAATAGCATTGATTGAGGAAACCACTCAGCTTTGCAGGCGCTATCAGTGCTGCATGATAATGCATTTTGTATAGAGACCCTCTACTATCTATCTGATAACACATATGGCATGCAGATTATAGCCATAAAGGAAGCTATAGCAACAAATGGAGATCGTAATGGCAGAGGGAATGAAGTGTCCCATCCACTCGCCCACTCAGGTAACTGCTTGACCCTTTTATATTTTATGCCGTCATTTTAGCCATTCTTGTGTTGTCATGTTATATTGAAGCCTGTCCTTTCTCTGATCATTAAAAAGACATATGAAGTATCACTGAAAGGAAATCCATTATATCCATTTCACTGGGCCAGTGCTTTTTAGATGCTTGCAAGGTCAATAAATTTATTTTCCCAATGAAAACATCTTCATGTTTTTAAAAAGGGATTGAATACAACTCGACACCCTTAACTCATTTAGTATCCACCTTGTTTTGCAATGTGGAAGTAAGCAAATTTCTGTGAGTGTGTTAGTGCTGTGGGTTAATGTCTAAGAATAAAAGAAATGGCAGTAAACGGTCAAGCTGCTTGCGTGACAATACATTAAAATCAAAATATTATGATAAAAACATAATCAGCATAACTAGCTGTTTGAATGGCTAAAAGTGAATGAAGTGAATGAGACCAAAGACTATAGAATACACAAGACATGTTACTCGTATCCGCTTGTTAAGTGTGACGTCATACGAAACGACTTCCAGGTCAAAGCGCTCTATCAAAATGTATGAGAGGACTCAACAAATGGTAAATGTTAACAAAGCGATGTAATGCTTTGGAAAAATCACGATCGCAATATATATATATATATATATATACCCATGTCTAATATCCTGATGACCAGAAAGTGATTAATGTTTATAAA
This sequence comes from Danio tinwini, assembly GCA_903798205.1. NCBI lineage: Eukaryota > Metazoa > Chordata > Actinopteri > Cypriniformes > Danionidae > Danio > Danio tinwini. The sequence continues at coordinate 8,454,928 of CAIGQZ010000690.1, read as the reverse complement.
TTGTTAAAATATCGGTGATGCAGCAAGTTCAGAGACTGATATGACTAAAAAGTGGTCATAAACGAATATTTTCTCAATTCGGCCTGGACCCAGAAACAGTATTCCATACGTCAGGACTTAATAAGCAGATAGGTTTGAATGGGAAAAAGTCTAACAGCCAATATGGTGAACGAAATCTCGTTTTCTAGTACAGGAGCCACTCATCAATCGCTTTAGACTGACGATTCTCTTTGGGAATGGCTCGGACCAGATGTGAGTTTTCACAAATTTTGTGTGATTTGAACGTTTAGAAATGAAACTAAACAGACAGTTGTTGTTTAATGTTATTATTGATTCCTAATATGAAATTTTATTGTATGTTTGGCAAGCAGTTTTGTAGAATTTGATGTTTCCACATTCAAACAGAATGCTCAAGCATACTGCCTGAGAGGCATTTCAAAGATGGCCGCAGAGTGAAATAATTTGCCTTAATGGGACTTTGATGAGACGAAATCTGGAAGCCTCATCAAAATAAGGTGGATAAACAGATCTGATTTATGTAAATTAGTGTTTTTCTCTTAGTCACCCTTTCTTGGGCTTGCCCTACTTTCAGCAAATGTTCTGATGAATGTCTGTAAATTGTCTGCTGTACCAATATTTTTAATTTGAAACATCTTAAAGACATTCTAAACATCTATTTAATGTCAAAAGGAGACATCTAATAGACATAACAGCCAAATGTAAGCTCCAACAGCAAATAAAAGTGTCTGCAGTGTACTTCTGCTGTCAGGGTTCCTTTATAAAGCCGTCCCTCGTCTTAGTTTATCACCATTACTCTAAGTTCTATGCTGTACAATTAATCTTTTATTTAAATCAGGCATTTTCAGTAGTGAGTGTATTTTGGTTCATTTAAACATTTCAGCTGACAATTGAATCTTAAAATAGACACAATCAGCAGTGAAATTAAACCACACTGAACTGAACGAAACTGCTTATACGGCTTTGACACAATCTACATTGTAAAGGTGCTATATAAATTAATAGAAAATAGAAATACAGTTGCAATCAGAATTATTGAACCCCCTTTGAATTTTTTTTTTCTTTTTTAAATATTTCCCAAATGATGTTAAACAGAACAAGGAAATTTCCACAGTATATCTGATAATATTTTTTTCTTCTGGAGAAAGTCTTATTTGTTTTATTTTGGCTAGAATAAAAACAGTTTTTAATTTTTAAAACCCATTTTAAGGTTAAAATTATTAACCCCTTTAAGCTATTTATTTTTTCTATAGTCTACAGCGCAAACCATCATTATACAATAACTTGCCTAATTACCCTAACCTGCCTAGTTAAACTAATTAACCTAGTTAAGCCTTTAAATGTCACTTTAAGCTGTATAGAAGTGTCTTGAAAAATGTTTAGTCAAACATTATTTACTGTCATCATGTCAGATAAAATAAATCAGATATTAGAGATGAGTTATTAAAACTATTATGTTTAGAAATGTGTTGAAAAAATCTCTCTGTTAAACAGAAATTGGGGGAAAAAAATAAACAGGGGGGCTAATAATTCAGGGGGGATAATAATTCTGATTGCAACTGTATAACATGAATTGAATTAAATTGAACATGTTCAGCTTTAAGAGTATTCACAACATTGCACTGGACAAAGTACTTTTGTTTTTGTTTGTGGTGTTTGTTGAGATTCTGAGATCCACAGTCGATGGTCACTCTACTATCCCAAGGCCAAGGGAGATAATTTATGAATGAAGGTGAAGTGATGTAACTGATGCTAGTAGGCCATGTGATCGTAACAACATGGGAAAAGTAGTACAGCAGCAGAATTACTTATCCAAAATAAGTAGCCTGGAAAAAGATGATCCCTGATAGCACATGTACATCACAGAGACATACTGTAGATATTTAGAATATGTCTTTTAAGATGTTTATCTTTTAAAACGTTTACACAGTAGACCTTTTAAAGACATTTATCAGAAAGTAATGTTTTTTTTAGACCAAACGCTCTTTAAAATGTTTCTATGAAACAATTTCACTTGTTTGGGGCCTTTACTATACTTTTATATTCACTAAATAATAGAAATGATTGTGCTTTAATGGAATCACACTTGTATCTTTGCACTGTTAAATATTAATTTATTACAATCTATAAAATGACGAATTCAATTACAACAAACTGGCCAATCACAGAGCAGGCTACACATGTGCATCCCATAATGTAATTATATGTTCAGTCAGGCTATCATGAGACACATTGATTTAGCTTTGGATGTGCTTTGCTTTGAATGTAGAATGATTTATTAAATATCAATTAATAAAAAAATTAAGTGTGATTTTAATACTAATGTGAAATAAAAGTTATATTTAATGGTAACAATACATTTTTTTATTTTGAATTTAAAATTTCAACCTTTTCAAAATTACTTAAGTCACTGCCCAAATAAAATCTTGTTGAATGTGTCACAATTTCACATTTTGCTCTTAAACCAGCAGCTCATGGCCTGCAGTTATGCTTTCAGTTTTTATGGGCATCTTATTCCCTGGGACAGATGGTCAATCTAAAAGAGTGAATGAGAGGTCTGAACTAATTTACCCAATGCAGGTCTTATTTTGGTCATGCATGCATGCGTGTCGAGTACATAGCACGCACACAGACATTCACACGCAGATCAGGCATCATGCATCATACTTCCCTGAGTTCTATTAATACCGTAGAGTTGCTACTTAAAAGCTACACTTCTCAGCTAAGAGTAGGAAGTGAATTTATCACACTGTAGCTGTTAGTAGAGAGATTGTGTACAAACAATGTTCACACACATACACAATCTCCATTTAATTCAATCAAATAAATCATATAGTAATGCTTTATCTCTCTGTGTTTGATTTAAAGTGTGCAGTAGATCTAACTAATTATTATTATCATTATTTATTTATTTATCTGTTTATTTTTGTTCCACATCCAGTCAGTTTAAACCATGTGGGCCCCTTAGAACATAATTTCATCAGAGGAATATCCTGAGGAATGCAATTCCACCCAGGGTGGACCCCCTGGAACTTTACCCTCTCAACCTAGTACATTATTGGGAGACTTTTGACCTACATTTCCTTAGTAACTATGCAGATTTTTTGGTGCTGTGTAGATTTAAGAATTTAAAATGGTTTTATGTGTGTGCATGCATGTGTGTGTAATAATTAAGTTATTTTTTCAAATGATTACTTGCTAAATTTGAATCAGGTATTATTTTTTATTAAAAAATGATTCAAATATATTTACTAAACATGTTGATATTTATTTATTCAATATATCGTGATAATGAACATGCACTATATTGCACACAGTGAATAATTATTTTTTATTAAAACTTTTAGCATGTACGAATATTCAGAAATATATATTCGTGATTGAGGACTTCTAGGCAATTCATTTTTACACAAACATTTTCATGTTAATCTAGCTAATGATATTAAATTTCTGACTATTTACAATTAGTTTTTTGTTTATTAATCTGTACAGTAAGCCTCTATTTGTTAATATCAGTTAGTTTAACTAAATTCAATGTAATGACAACTACAACAAGCATTTAAAAAGTTTAAATAGTTTCATTAAATTGAGTTCATAACTAATACTTTGAGGAGTTTTCAGGCAAATCCAGCACTGAACTGGGGGGGGGGGATTGTGGAAGCTGTCCTTTGTCTAACGCTAGCCAGTGGTGGAAAGTACTAATAAGTCATACTCAAGTAAAAGTACCATTACTGTACTTGCCTAAAAATGTAGTGCAAGTAGAGTAAAAGTACCTGTAAATATTACTCAAAGTATGAGTAAAATATAGCCCTTTCAAAAGTACTCAAGAGTAGTGTGTAGTGAGTATATGCTGTCAAAAGCTGATATGTTTACATGTAATTTGTGCATGTGTGTGTGTAAACGTAACATTCTGTAGTGCATTTAGTTATTGCCCAGAAGGCACACAACATCATGAGACAATATTAGGTTAGATTTAGGTTGTAATGTCAGGTGACCAAAATTAATTGTCAAGCCAGCAGGTAAGGACAAGGTTATTTTGGTGTCCAATAATGACGTCAAATGACATTGATATTTGGTTGATTTTAGGTTGTTAGAAAGTGACCAAAATCCAGCGTTGAGCCAATATCTTAAACCAACATCATATATGATGTCAAATACTGACATTTATTCGTCAGGTACGGTAACCAAAATCCAACGTCTGATAGATGTCATAGGGGTAACGTTCACACAATGTCAAGCTGTAACATCATTAGACGTTGACATTTGGTTGGTTTTAGGTTGGACATTGGATATTGATGTTTGCCTGACGTTGAGTTCTGACGTCAACCAGATTTTCATTTCCAAACAAAATGCAAAGTCCACATGACGTTAGGGTTCAGCGTTAATCAGACGTCATGTTGACGTCCGGTGCCTGCTGGGTGTTTAAGGCCATTTCGGTCATCATACACTAAACATCTGTCATCTTCTCATCAGTGACATGCATCTAAACAGTCTCTGGGTCAATGCGCGTAAAGATTTTGAACATCTTCATGGACACTTTTAATACTCCCCAACAGTTTGCTGCAATTATAAAGTGCATCCGTCTTGAGGTAGTTCATTATGATGTGATTTACCTTCTATGGTATGTGCGCTTTGATTGAACAGGAATCTCAGGACTGATTTTTCTAATCCCCATAGACCAGAAAAATAAAGTAGTTACTGCAGGTTGAAGGAAAGTAGTGGAGTAAAAGTACAGATACTGCACTAAAAATGTACTCAAGGAAAAGTAAAAGTACACATTTTTAAAACTACTCAGTAAATTACAATTCCTGAGAAAAAAACTACTCAATTACAGTAATTTGAGCATTTGTAATTAGTTACTTTACACCACTGATGCTAGCTATATCTTTTTTTTTAATTTTCTGGCACATAATTAAATTAAATTGTAAGCACTGTAAACTCTCTTTGTGTCTTGTCCTTTGGAAGGCCGAATACAGAAACTGAAAAAGCTCTATGAAAATAGCAGCATTTAGATGGCATTTTAGCTTTCTCTGCTGTAAAATTACAGTACATCTGGCCACGCCCATTTGCTGTGAATGTGCCCAACCTGAAGGGTTTATGATTTCATTAACCCGGATGTATTTTTTTGTAATCCCCAAACTTGGTTTACTGTAGGCTTTGCTAAGCTAACACTGTAAAAGCCAATGTCTGCCTTTGCATTGAACTTTGACCATCTTACATTCAGAGATGTTGTTTATGTTCACACAGCTACATTAAACATCAACTAAAGTTTAAAATACGATATTGTAGTGGATCACCCTTTTTAAATTGCAGCACATTAAGCATTCTCGGCCATGGGTTTTTCTCACTATTGGTTTTAATGCATCAACTAAATTTACTAATGGGACTTTGTTGTACTTTGGTGTACTTTATTATCCTTTATCCTTTATTATACCTGTTAAAGTAAATATTAGCCGTAAAAGGGGTGGCCAATCGGTAGCCAGCCTGGTAAAATGGGTGGTTTGTTTTTCTCAAAAAAGTGGACCTTTTGGTAGTTATTCACTTTATTTTCTATTTAATTATGAGATTTAAATACTGAATTTAGGTGACATTTTAAGCAGTATTTTTAGCTGAATTAGCTTGTCGGATGGTCATCATTACCACACTTTTTGACGTACCAAAAATAATTGCTAAATATTTAGAATGAAGAAATATGATAAATGTTTATTTTTAAAATACTGATTTATTACATATATATATCATTAGATTGATCTGTAGCCTATTGTCATTTATAAGGCAAATAACAAACTAGCCAGCACATTTAACTTTTCTCAGTCAGTATTGGGCCACTTGAATAATATAATAATAATGATGTGATAATATAAAAAAATAATGATAATAGTAATAATAATAATTCACAATTTTCTAGCCTCTCTTGAAAAAAAAAGTGCATTTGATAATTCATGGATAACAACAATAGCCAAAACAGGATTCAAATCAATTTTAATATGAGCCGCTTTTGGTGCTTCACACTTTTTATTGGTCATGTTTTCTTTCAAGATTAAGGTCCAAGATTTAGAATAAAAGTTACCTGTCAAATGTTTACTCTATTTAAAACCAATACAGTAGCGAAGGATGACTTCACTTATGTCAGATGTTTTCTTGCACAACTGGATGTTGGACTCTTGAAAAATAATTGTTTGCATTTGCCAAAACTGATTAACTGTCACACAGGATTCCGCTTGGTCTTAAAACCTTTTTCGATGGGTTAATGTTACAATTTATGATGGCATAACTGTCAGAATAGGACAAATTAGCTCATGAATGGGACAAAGTGGGGCTGGCAAAAATGCTATATCAATAATTATTTTTCATATTGAACGATAAGGACGTATATTTCGATATAAAATGTTAGTGCTTCCAGATCTAAAAGAGTACCCCAACAATGACTGAAGCCACAAAAAATAGAGGGTTCAATAAATGGCATAACATTTTCGGCCGATAAATTTTTGGTAGCCAAAACATTGGTACATTTCTAATATCAACACACTTTTAGATTCCCATTGTTACTGTGTGATTAGCTCTTGGATCAATATAGAGTAAAAAAGTCCAAAGATTCTCATTGTTATTGACAGAAATTTTATCACGATTCGATATAATATTGTTTTTATCGGACCATCCCTAGGACAAATTCTGGACCTTTGTCAGGGAGGGGTGGGTCTTCCCAACCACCCGAACCCTCCTGGTTACAGGCCTGTTGTGATATTGTGAATACCATATATATAAAAGCATCAGCAATTAATTGCAACAATAAAAACCGTCAGAAGGATAATTGTTAGCGTTCTTCTTATTTGAGTTGTTTTTATGATTCTCCCTTCAGTGCTATTATCGTTGGCCATTTGAATACCAGCAACAGCCAATATTCTTAGAAAACCGACACACACAATCTTTGCATACAAGTGCGAGGAAAATAGCCCTGTCTTTCACCTTCCTGAAGGGGGGTTGCTGGGAAGGCGTCCAGGCTGGAGATGTGAGATGGGAAAGGGGAGGGAACACTTCTGTGCTCATCCCATGTTTTTACTCTGCTCCATTCTCGTCTCACGGTTTGTTTGTATTGAAACATAGAGATCATGTGCTAACCTCCTGTCCTCCAAATCTGCCGTCTCCTTATCCTTGTGCTTTCCCATCCTCAACTTTAATGGGCCTGCTGGGAAAAATGAACGAACGTCATCTGGGTTCCGCTGTTGTTGGTAGACTGTGGGTTTTGTGTAGATACACACATGGCCATGTTTTGAGAACTTGCTCGAAGGAACTTTGTGAATGTTCTGCGGAACTGTAGAAGAGATTAACAAAGAGCAGAGTGTAAACACTTCACTGTCTGCCATGGAAACTCCATGGAGCTGCTCGCAACACACACTCATTTTACAGCTCTTTTTATGCACCAGTAAACCTGTCAGTCCTAAAGCATCTGTTTTGCATTGTAAATCTAAACTTCATTTTTTAATACAATTTCTGAACAAAATATAGATGATGCGTACCTCCACAGCACTGCCAAAGGATGTTTGAGGAAATGCAAGTGCACATTGTGATTTGCTAATATGCTCTAAGTTGGTTGCTAGTGGGTTTCTAAGTGGTTAGTGATGCACTCTGGTGGTTAAACAGTTTATGTGGTTGTTCTGGATATTAGCACAGTATGGTGGATTTAAGTTGATGCAACGTGGTTACTAGTGGTCTCTAGAGCAATTCTGTGGGGTTAAAATATTGTAGCAAATACCTAGCACCTTCATATTAGAGCTTTTTTGGATTGTTTCTATGCAATTGTAAGGTTGGTTTTGAGCAAATAACTTGCTATGGTTGCTAGTGTATTGCAATGGTCATTCATGGTGGTTATTAGGACATTTATATGTGTTTGCTAAAGGGTTAATAGGCTTTTACTGGTTTTGAGGTGTTGCTGTGTTCACTATGGAAATTTAGATTGGATTGGATTGCTTAATATTGTGCATCCACTTAGTGTCTCTTTTGAGGTTAATAAGGTGTTTCTGTGTGGTTACTATGGTGTTGTGAGTATTGCAAGAGCATTTTGTGTGATTGCTGAGCTGTTGCTATAAGGATATACATTCATGCAACTGGCCATTGGCTTGTTCACATCGTATCATATTCGTATTATTTTGTTGTTATGTGGTTACTATGGTATTCTAGTTGTTGCTAAGGAGTGTCTATGCAGTTGCTAAAGGTATTGAGGTAAATATTGGTGCATTAGGGGGTTTGTTATTCATATGTGTTTGCTATAGGGGGTATATGCAAAGTCTTTTTAAGGCAAGTCATTTCACTCTGCAGCCATCTTTGAAATGCCTCCCAGGCCGTATGCTCGGGCATTCTGTCTGAATGGGGAAACATCCAATTCTCCGAAACTGTTTGCCAAACTTTTGATTACATTACATATTTGGAATCACCAATAAAATTAAACAACAACGGTCTTATAAGTTTCATTTCTAAAGGTTTGAATAAAATAAAATCTGCATTTTTTTCAGGTTGCTCAAGCTAATGCGCATGCACACTCGAAAGGAAATCGATCACGACACCAACCTAATTTGTGGCTACACATTGTCATTCTCTGGATATGATCATCTGATCACGCTCCTCTTCTGAAGTAATTCACAACCTGTTCTTAATGCCGAATCTTCTTCAGAAATTACAGCAACTCTTTGTTTACAGGTTTGTGGGTGCTTGAGTAGCAGCTGCTGTCATGCGAGGTGCGTTTGACAGGATAGACCTCACGTTCATTTCATACAGATTACAAAACCAGAAAACCTTTGTTTTCAAGTGAGTTGGTTCATTTAAAAGTAGAGATTTTAAGCTTTATGTGGATATATGTCTTTTGTCTGTGAAAGCAAATATTCACTGAGATTCCAGTGTGTTTGTTGACCACAAAGTGTCGTAAAAGCACACGCCTGATCTGAGCTTTTCGCCCGGAGACCCGTCAGTCTGTATTGATCGATGATTGGCTACTGTACTAGTAGGCGGGGCTTCATTCGCCATATTGACCGTAACACTTTTCCACATTCAAAACAACACAAGTGACATGTCTTGTGTATTCTATAGTCTTTGGTATTTGTGCATTTAAGGTTGTTAAGGTATTCAAAATGTGCTGTTCTGTGGTTGCTTATGTGGGTCAAATGGGAGCTGTGGTTGCAAAAGGTTTTCTTGGGTTGTTATGTTGAGGAAATGCAAATGCATATTGTGATTTGCTAATGTGCTCTAAGTTGGTTGCTAGGGTTTTTCTAAGTGGTTAGTGATGCACTCTGATGGTTAATAAACTGTTTCTGTGGTTGTGAGGGTTTTTCTGGATATTAACACAGTATGGTGGTTTAAAGGTGATGCCATGTGGTTACTAGTGGTTTCTAAAGCAATTCTGCGGGGTTACAATACTGTAGCAAATACTTAGCACCTTCATATTAGAGCTTTTTTTAATTGTTTCTATGCAATTGTATGGTTGATTTTGAGCAGTTAACTTGCTATGGTTGCTAGTGTACAGTATTGCAATGGTCATTCTAGGTGGTTATTAGGACATTTATGACTCGTTTCCACTGACTGGTACGGTACGGGTCGGTACGCTTTTATGGACGTTTCCACTGTCAAAAGGCGTACCGAACCGAACCGTACTGTACCACTTTTTCGGCACCCTTTCAAAAGGGTACCAAACACGAGAAAGGGTACCAAAAGGCGGAGCTAGACACGCAGCTGAACGCTATTGGTTTACAGAGATTTGTCACAAGCTCACCCAACAAGCCAGAATGAAAACAAAGGAGCCGCCATGTTTTCATACACAGCCAGAGATTACATATACATATAATAACATATAATAATGAGCCCTGTTCAATCTGGGCTCAAATGAACCTTGTCATCGTCTTGATGAACAGCCACAAAGCCAAAAAAAGAGCAGATTTTACCCTGTGCCCCGTAGTTTTTTACGAGCCAGTCTGAAGCGCAAGCGGTTTTGCTTTTTTGCCTGCGCGTTTATATCTGAAATAACAAACTTCTTGAGCTGATGATCATAACGTGCGCTTGATTATCGACGTGCTTTTGAAACCTGATCCTGTCAGAAACTGACAAATGCGAGTGACGAGCGAAAAAACAAAAGGAGAAGCCGGAAAAAAAGGAGCACATTATTTTTTCAGCAAACGTGAACAAACGGCCATGTTTAACTCTTATTATCACCTTTTGGACTATTATGAACTCTGAATGATGGAATTACTTTCTAACAAGAGGCTACACGTGCTGCTGAAGATTACAGACACGTTTAATCATGAGAGGTCTGCACTGACTGGGCTATTTTCTGCTGTTTTGAACCTAAATAAAGACTAAATGTATGCTGTGTGGAGTTTTTCTGTTATTGGTAACATATCGGAGACTGTAATGGTCTGTATGTGTTCATATATGTTCATATTGCAGACGTTACAGTAGGCTATTTCGCACTGTCATTGATCTGCAGTTATAATCAACTCATGTTCATAGAAAAGTTAGTAATAAACATTTATACACCAGTATTTATGTGTGTAAAGCATCTGTTTTGTGAAAAGTGCTTCTCATATAATATGTTAGCGACCCGTACAGCTTTACTTCAGACATTTTCTCGAGCGAAAATGTTGTCAACTGCAACTTTCTGTTGTACACCACGCCCACCAAAAGAGTACCATTGGTACCCCTTTAGCAGTGGAAATGCAAGCCTGATAAAGGTGACCTGTACCGACCCGTACCGTACTGTACTTTACCAGTCAGTGGAAACGAGCCATTATATGTGTTTGCTAAATGGTTTATAGGCTCTTTTACTGGTTTTGAGGTGTTGCTGTATGTTCACTATGGAAATCTAGATTGTATTGGATTGCTTAATATTGTGCCATTACTTAGTGCTTAATTTAGTAGTGCCGTTTAAGTAAAAAAAACCCAGGTAGCAAAGAATTCTGGCCCAGATTTGGCATACATCTGGCACAGCATGCATTCATATGGTACTGGCATACAGCATGTGGGCCAAACATGGCCCTGGTTTGGCAGAGGTGGCACCATCTTCAAGGCAGCACACAATACTTGGGCCAGATGTAAAATGTAGTATTTTGCCCAGATGTTAATAATTGATATGTGGGCCATGTAAGTTTGGCCTATCTTGACCCACAATTAAAATACATTTTTATTATTATTTTCAAATAAAGAAAAAAAATTCTACTAATCAGGTGAGAGGGGTCTGGATGCAGACCTGGTGCAGTGCAATCCGAGCTGCATCCAATGCTTTTGAATGCACTCACCTAACCCCAACCCCTAACCCTACCCGTGACTGTGACAACACTCACTCCATTGAGTGCAGCTTGCATCATAAAGGTTGCATCCAGATACTATTGAATCAAGTTGCTTCGAGAAAAATGGGTTTATCAATTTTATTGTAGTTGTGACACACCAACATAGCTGGCCTAGTTCAGGCTCAGTTATGAGTATTAACTTGGCTGAGACTTGGCCCAGATGTGGTCCATGATTTGCGCTTGTCTGGAAGCAAGATTTAGTCCAGTCATGTACTGTAATTCACTGCAGAATGTTGCGGCTTTCTGTGTGCTTACTATGTTGCTGTCACCATTGCAAGAGCATTTTGTGTAATTGGTAAGGTGTTGCTATAAGGATACATTCATGCAATTGGCTTATGTTAGCACATTCTTTTTGTATCATTTTGTTGTTATGCGGTTACTAGGTTGTTGCTAATGAGTGTGTATGCAGTTGCTAAGGCATTGAGGTAAAATATTAGTAAATTAGGGGGGTTTTTATTCATATGTGTTTGCTAAAGGGAGTATTAGTGCATTTGGGGTTGTTAAGGTATTCAAAATGTCCTGTTCTGTGGTTGCTAATGTGTTGCAAATGTAATCTGTGGTTGCAAAAGTATTTCTTGGGTTGCTATATTGCTGCTGCATTGCAGTGGTGTTTATAGTTGGCATGTGATTTGGTATTTAGTAGTGGTTTTTGGTTGCTTGGGCAGTACTGTGTGATTGCTAGGGTGTTCTGGTGAATACTGAGAAGTTAGGTGGTTGGTAAGTGTTGCAAGTGTTGATAAGTTGGTAAGTGGTTGCTTGGGTGTCACCTGTGTTCCTTGTCATTGAAAGTGTTTTTTCTTCCTCTTTTTTAAAAAAAAATGTCCACAACATGAACACCGTATGATTTCAGGTATCATCGATGTCTGCAGCACAAACAGAACAGAACGAGTTACATGATGACATTTAAACTTAAGCATGAGCAATGGTTAAAGGGTAGCGTGCCTTAGCAAGCACCACCAATCATTCTTCATTCCAAGAACAGCTTCCTCATTTCACAAGTTTGTTAAAGCATTTTATCATCTCATTTCACCCCTGTAGGTCTGGTTTCTGTCTTCTGTCCGTCTCATTAAGTAACCTTTCATTTTCACACTCAGTGTACCAGCTGCCCCGCTGATCATGGTCAAGGCTGCTCCTGAGCTGAAGGTCAAGCACTCAATAGCGCTGACAATCCGGGAATGCAACTGCTATAAAAATGTCATTGGCCACAGGTATGAGGGCAGAGCTGCATGCAGCCAGCAGCCCATAGAGATTACATGCTTCTGCATGCGATAACTGCAACAGAGCATTTTTAAGTCTTTCCATTTATGCTTGAACACCGATGGGGTCACCTCTGTCTCATCATGCCATAATCACACTTGCTGGAAACACCTGTTTTAATTCGCCAACATAATCTTTACTGCAGATGAAGGGATTTCGGAGTCTAATCTTGGCATTTACTGATTTTTTTTTTTTATCGTTCGCTTTGCACAAACGTGTATCATCCTGCAAGCAGAGGACTTATTGTTTTGCCCCTACTGGAATATGATTTATGTGTAAACGCAGCCCGCAACAACACTCTGTTTTCAGTGTAAATAATCTGCAGTGATAACTGGGAATGAAAACACGGTTTAAACCGGTGTTGATTAAAACATAAGCTAATCCCAAGAAGCTCAGAAGGAAAATTAACTTTCCCTACAAAGCACTCGTCTTTCACAAGCAGACGGAAAATGTGAATTCCATTGTGCTTGAATATATAATAGTAGTATATTAAAATAGACAGTTTGTGTAATATCTGCTTGGCCTTTGAGCCAAAGCAGGAACTGTGAATCCCCCCAGGCGACATTCTCATCCTCCATCAAGTAAATGATTGCTACCATTGCTGTCTGGAGCTGTATTTATGGTCTACCAATGTGAAATGCGACCACTAGGGGGACTTGTGTGCTGCTCTGTCTGCCATTGCAGCAAAGCAAATAAATAAACCCCCTTTTTATATGTCTCATCTGTATTAATCTGCCTGCAAATCACAACAAGCAGATAATGCTTTTCCATAGTGGCAATAATGAAACGCTCCACACAGTTGCTGAGCCCATCATATTTGAAGGTCAAGGTGTTCTCAACTTTCTGCCTGTGGCAAATAGAGATTTAAATTAACCAGTCTTCTTCTTCTTTTTTTCAGCCAACAGCTCCTTGATATTAAATGGCCAAAGAAATGAAAAATCAGAGTTGATATCCGTGAGCAGAACTCTGAAATCATTCCTTTTTTGTGGAAAGCAGGAACGTGAGGGGGAAAAGTCATTTTATCAGTGCGAAACAACATCAAGCGGCACTCGGCTTTGGTTTACTGTTATTGCTGTCAATATGGAAACAGAGGGGCAGGTCAGTGGTGAGTTTTCATAATCTGAGACGAGGTCATCTCTGTGCCAGCAGTTGCTTGACCTATGTATCCTGCTGGGATTTGCCTGAGATTATAGTTTGCAAAGAAACTGTTTTATATTTTTCTGTCTCTCTTTGTTTGGTTTTTCTCATGCTGCCTGCTGCAGATGCACGCAGGTTTGCTCTGTCAATGGCAAACCCTCTTATAAAGCCTCCGGTTAGAGTCTTAAACATAATTTGATTACATCATGACGGACGGCAGTCATGTCTGACAGAGTGCCGGATGAGATTTTTCCATCCATAGCTTCAAACAGTCCAGTGAAACATTGACATGGTGGAAAAAAGATGATAAAACCTTTGTTATCAATAATCTTTTGGTCCCATGACTATAAACATATTTTTTTAAATTACTGATTGAGGCATTTCCTTCTATGGACACATATATTGTCTACACATATATTCATAGTTTTATTATTATTTTATACTTGTAGTCTATACTATTATTAATATTTTTCAGAAGGTGTATTCTGTACAAAGTGTACATTTTCTGAGTACAACCAGAATGAGACATAAGTAATAAAGCAACACTTTTAGACTTATTGTGGATTCATTGAAATTTCTTACAGTTAAAGGATTTTGCACATAACATTAGCCTACACACGCAAAATATTACACTACTACTGTTAAAAAGTTTGTTATTTGCAACATTTTGTGTTAAAAGGGTTTCTATTTTCAAGAAATCAGTGAAAACTAATTGTAAAATAGTTTTACAATGTTTTTTATATACATTATAAAATGTAGACAATCCTCCAGTCTTCAGTGTCACTTGATCCTTAAGAAGTCATACTAATATTCTGATTTAGTGCTCAACAAAATTTTGATCAATGTTGCAAACAGCTTCTTTTTTCAAGAGGGTTTGACAAAAGCAATAAACGGCCAGTTAACCTAAAAATGAAAAATATTTTATTAATTACTTTTCCCTTGAGTGATACTCATTGTCTGAAACCTTCGCTCATCTTCTAAACACAAAGAGCTCTCTGACCCTTCATAGAACGCAATGGTCCATACACATTACAAGTCAATGTGACTTCAGTGGTTTAGCTGTAATCATACAAAAGTCCAAGAACACTTTTGTGCATCAAAAAAGTATTCTATATACTTAATAGGCCAAATGCCTTAAAAAAAAGTACATTTTCTGACAAAATTCTTGTCGCCTATCCAAGTTTTAGGAACAACAAACTTGACTTCTAGTTGATCATTTGGTATCAGAAGGGGCTTGTATGAAAGGCAAAGGCCTCTAGATTATGCTTATTTTACCAAAATAAAATATGATCATGCCTTGATTTTTAATTATTTAATTAGGGCAGTAAAGTCTGACTTTGCTTGGACAAAAGTCTTGTCACTTAACAGCAATAATGTTTATTATAGAACAGGGGTCGTCAACTATATTCAGAGTTTTACTAGACAGTCTCCTTGGGGGCTGGACCCCCAAGAAGAAAATCAAATAAAAATCTCATTTTGGCTTAACATTGTGTTTAATGTTTATACTTTTTCAGTTACATTACAAAACTGAAGGCATTTGATTCAGGCTCCCATCACCTATACCACAGTTAACCACTAGGAGTGATAGATATTTTGCCTCAACTCAATTAGGCTAAGTCAACAAGGGGAAATGTGACTTTAGCCATTGATTAAGCACTGTGAGTAGCCCGTTTCAGCATTGTGATTTGAATTCAAGCCCACTTAATATTTCATTTGATGTGTGAACATTATTTGTAACCTGTTTTGTGCTGGTACCAGGTTATTTATTTAGGCTACCATGCTAATTTAAGTTGTGCCAGATTGTTTTTTCTCTTTTTTTTAGTCCTAAGGCAGACATCCCAAGTCTCCTGGAAGTTCTGTGAGTCTCCCACAAATGCATAGAAACTACCGGATGCCCGCAAATGAATGATAATCTCCCGGAAATCGCACGTCTTCCTCCCACTCCTCAAATACGCCTTATCATAAATGGTGGTTATTGTGACAAGAGACTCAGTTGTTGTTATTTTTAGTTGCTTTAATAGTGTGGACCACTATTTTCTTTTTGATCCTCACAATTTTGGAGTCCAGTCGCGGATTTGGCCTGCGGGCCGCCAGTTGATGATCAGTGTTATAGAATATCAAGTCATGGTGTAATGGAAAAATAATTACTATTGTGTGTTACTCCCATGAGCTTGGACGACTGCATCCATACATTTCTGCAATGACTCAAATAACTTATTAGTCATCTGGAATGGCAAAGAAAGCATTCTTGCAAGATCTCCAGAGTTCATCAAGATTCTTTGGCTTCTTTTCAATGCCTCCTCCTTCATATTACCCCAGACATGCTCAAAAAAGTTTATGTCTGGTGACTGGGTTGGCCAATGCTGGAGCACCTTGATCTTCTTTGCTTTCAGGAACGTTGATGTGGAGGATGAAGTATGAGAAGGAGCGCTATCCTTCTGCAGAATTTGCCCTCTCCTGTGGTTTGTAATGTAATGGGCAGCACAAACGTCTTGATACCTCAGGCTGTTGATGTTGCCATCCACTCTGCAGATCTCTCGCATGCCCACATACTGAATGTAACCCCAAACCATGACTTTTACTTCAAAGAATTTGACTGATTTCTGTGAGAATCTTGGGACCATGCAGATTCCAATAAGTCTTCTGCAGTATTTGTGATGATTGGGATGCAGTTCAACAGATGATTCATCGAAAAATATCTACCTTCTGCCACTTTTCCAAATGATCAACTAAAAGTCAAGTTATTATTTGTTGCTCTTATAACTGGAATTGACAACAAGACTTTTGTCAGGTAGTGTATATATTTTGCATATTATTACACTGCAAAAACAAGCAAACTATAAACTAAATAGACTACTCTGGATCAACAAATTGGTTAATGATTAAAAATAACGATATTAAAACTGTAGTAATGTAATCTGGACACCTTATGCCACCATTTTTGGCTTTTCCTAACATAACCATTTATATTTTAGATTTGGCAAAAAGCATATCTGTTTGTCATTCTGTACTACAATGATGAACTAGCATTCTAAATTTAACATAGGCATATAACATATGCTGCTGTCTGGGATTTCTGAAAGCCCTCTCCACATCTGTGTGTGTGTAAGTGTGTGTGTGATGAGTGATGTGGAGATGCCATGAATAGAAATATCTTCCTGTAGCACCTGTAGGCCGGGCTCTAATCTAACAGATGGCTCTTCTGATCGACCATGCTGTTGAATACACTACAGGTTTAACCCGTCTCTGGGCTAAAGTTAGTGCTGCATTTGTGAGTCATGCTTTCACTATTGATTGCGGAACTAAAACCGTTTGATAATGTCACGTAACTCAATCGATTGCTTACACTCCAAACCTTCATTAAACTATATTGAAGGTGGTACAATGTTGACATTATGATGGTGGAAAAAAAATATTTCCTCAATCTTTTCTTGGAAGTAATGTGATGCTCAAAGCCACCCCCTCATACAGGACTCAAGTAAAGGCAAAAAAAAATCCAGACAACAGGACATCAGTGTCAGTCTGCAGGGGTTATTTTACAATAATTCACTGACTTTACACAATCTCTTCTTACTTGCCAAATAGTTTAAAGTTAATGGATTATGTCGTTAGTACACTATTGGATATTGGAGATTGTCATGCATAATGCCACGTTTTAAAGTTTATAGGTATTTTTTAAATGCAATAATTAGTGTTTTTCTAGCTATTTTTTACTGTATAAAAACTGTTAAAATAATATTAAAATTAATATTAATTAAAATATTACAATACTATAATAGGGCTGCACAATATATCGTTTCAGCTTATCGCTAAGATATCGCAATGTGCGCATCCGCAATAGTTGCATCGTAAGTTATGCAATCTTGAGTTTGAATTATAGTTGATAGGAGCTACAGAATTGTATTTAATCACTGTATTTATATGTAATTTATACAATTTATGCAACAAAAAAAAATTCTTACTTAAAATTTTTAGAAATATAAAAACAGGCAGATAGTTTTGGTTGTTTTAAGGAAAAACTTGAAAGGAAAAGTTGAAAACAAAACTATATTTTTACTTGATCTAAGAATTTTTCGATATTTGGACTAGAAACCAGACAAGGAAAGAAAAGCATTTTTTGCATTGTGATTTATTCAGTTTTTCTTCCTGAATACTGCTGGACTCCATAGAAAACCATAAAACAGTGCTATTCAAAATCTTATAAAACTGTATCACATATAGCAATATTTCTTGCAGAAAATTTACATATCGCAGGATCAGATTTTTCCAATATTGTGCAGCTTTAAGGAGCAATATCACACGAGTAGCAGTGCGATATGGCTGTATATCGGCTCTGGTGAGAGGTGTGCAACGTGCTTTAGTGTCCCACCATTGACGATATACAGCCATATCGCACTGCTACTCATGTGATATTGTGTTTATACAATAGTTTGACGGCATAATTGCAAACAGCATAAAAAACTACTTTCTTCCTCCGTTCATTCACATCTGCGGTTGATTGTCAGAACAGCAGAAACCATTGTTACTTCACCAATATCACTTTAGAGCTAGTATTTGAATGATTCTCTAGTGTACTGTCTAAAGTGATGACAAAACAGGTTTTGCTAACATTTTAAGATTATAAGGCTGAACGGCATAAAATGCCATCAGTCTACAGAGATTTTCCAGTATTTCTCTGTTGCAGTCAGAAGATCACAATAATTGATCCTGAAAAAGCCAAAGCAGTGCAAACACTACCAGATTACTGCTGTGTTTGTGATAAGGAAAAACACTAAACACATGCGGGCATTTCTTCTTTCTTTCTTTTTACTGAACTAGTCTGCAGTAACGAAAATAAGCGACTCATTAGATACAAACAGATGGCCAACCAACAAATAACTCAGGTTATACAAAGAGTGCCTTACGCAAAATACATATTCCTGATATGTGAGTCCCATCTTACACTCAATATACTACAATTACTATGGTATAAATACAACACTACAACATACAAAAGAGATAGATCGACTTAGAATGTCACTTACCAGTTTAATCACGATTTGGTCAGCTGTAGTTTGTAGTTTTATGCTGAGTCTCTGTTGCCATCTTGTGGGTGGACAATGTCAACCGTCTTTGCTCTGCTCAGTATGACAGGCTGATGGATGCCGACGTGCTGTATCTCCGAAATTATAAATATTTTAAAATAGGCTCTATCCTTGTATATAAACTACATAGTTGCAATCTAAACAATTACATTCACGCTTTAAAAAGCCTCAAAAGTTCATTATGTTGTACAACATTATATTTCGTCACCTTAGAATTATAAGGTTCTATTTGACATTTTTGTCAAAATAGAGTTATTGACACATTCTTATTAAATGGCAACTTATTTACATTATGGGAAGTTGTTTACATTTTAAGACGTTTTATTTAAAAAGCTAATTTTAGACACGCACTGTCTGCTATGGAAAGCAAAAACTTTGAAGCTCAATATCTCAAAATCATTCAGAACGCAAATAGAACCTTATAATTCCAAGGTGACGATTTGTCAAACTGTTGTGAGTTTATTGATCTGCTGTCACTCTATGTGGGCAGAGTAATACAATAGGGTGAGGAGGTTGTACAAGTTCTGATATTGCAGAAAAGCACACGGCTATCAGTCAATCAGATTTGAGAACCAGACAGAACTGTGACACTAACATCTAATGCTAAAGCTGCAGTCACACTAGAGTTTGAGCTTGCGAAATTCTGTCTCACGTCTCTGTGAAAAGGGGCGGGATTAAACAAGATGATTAGACATTAAAAAAATCCAGTGATTGCTCCATGTTTTAAATTTCTGTTCAGAGAGGTCATGTTTTGATCCTGGATTGGATCAAAACGCAGTCAAGTGATGCGATTTCACAGGTCAGAGTTCAGCAAGCTTGAACTTTGCACCTCAGTGAAATGTGAAAGTTGACGCATGACCCTGCGTTTCCGGTCTGGCGCATTCGCGTGCGTATAAATGGAAGTCTATGGAGAGAAAAGTCCAGTGTGACCGCAGCTTTACTCTTATCATAGCTTTTTAAAAATCTTCGAAAAATGCTGATTCTGATTATCACTCTCTGATCCCAAATCTTAGATATCAAACATGTCTCTAAACTGTGGCAACATATTTTACCCATATTCTTATTTTTTGTTTTTGCTGCAAAACATAAGGCACAACTTATGTCTTCCATATTTATTTTTAGTCTAAAATCACATTTGATCATGTGAGTTTCTGTGAGATGTCTTTTATGTGGAATTGCCATTGTGAAATCATTACTACAAATGGCAGGTGTGTCATCTTACAGTCTGCTTGAATTGTCTACTGTGTGCATTCAGTGGATTATGTTGAAAAAAATCTCCCATGGTTCTGAAATTGCTTAAGATTTGAAAACCATATAATTTGATTCAGACCTAAAGTTGCCAATAAACTGAAGCAGTGAAAGTTATTTTCTTTAGTATTGTAACTTGTAAAAAACAGTTTGCAGGGTCAAATGACACTAAATGATTGAAGACCTGCATATGTAACTAGAAAGGCTACTTTTGCTTTCACAGAAAGGTCCGATCATACCATTACAGACAATTTCTTTTCTATTAAAACGTTTGCACAGATTTAGCAAATATATACCATAGGGTAAATTTTATGCACCGCACCATGGGATGTTGCGCAATATGTAGTCATGCATTCATGAATTAGTTTACATATTAAATTATATGTATTCAATACCACAAAGGAAGCAGCCTTTAAGATATGGCTAAGGTTTAGATCCAGATATCCAGGCTTTCACTCTAGAATTGATGCACTCCCATGGAGGAGGTGTGTTTTCTGTGTCCCTGCCTCCTGGCTCCCTGGTGTGTGTGTGTGTGTGTGTCAGCGGAGAGCGTGATGTGCTCATCAGAGCTGAGTTCTTAATCCCAGGAGATGGAGCTGCCCATCCCTATGAGCTGAATAATGGATGCCCGCTTCAGCGGTCCAGCAATCCACAGCTCAGAAAAGGCAGGACAGGACAGAACCATCTTCCTGTTCTACAGGTCACAGCTAGGGAAAAACCTGACTGTGCAAACCAGCGATTATCTGGATGTACCTACTGTATATCCTACAGATCTGGACAAAGTAAACTGATGCATTATTTTGGAATTTAAATTAGCTGCTACAATAGACAAATGCAGTAACTACACAGTAGGCCTATATAAACCAAATTTACGGCACCACTTTAATTTGGGGTCTGCAAAGCTTATATTTACCCTGTAACAACAATGAAACAAAGGGGGTAACAAGTACCACTTTAGTGTTTGGCCCACAATTGTTATATTTGCATTGTAACAGCAAGAGTGTAACAAGCTGCACTTTAATGTACAGCTCACTATGATTTCATTTAGACTTTACCATATATGTCACTAACCTTATGAAAGTCACCAACTCCAACTCCACAACACCACCATCATGTTAAAGAGCATGTTCTGAGGTTCAGTTTGCATGGTGTTGTTTATCATCAGTGTGCAATGCAGCTGTCTTTTTAGCACTTCTCACAATATAAAATAATACTCTTTTATTATATTGCTTATATACTGTATAACTGGGTAGTAGTAGTACAAAATTTAGTTCATTTTAAAGTTTTTTCAAATGTTAAATACTATCTAAATAATATGGCATAATTTTCCAGAAATGGTCTTATGTGTTTATTTATAACCAGAGAAATTAACACTAGCATGACAAGCACAGTTTGACCATATTTGGAAGGGTTGTGCAGCATGTTGTACTCTGAAATACACACTTATACAATAATCATACTTAATATGTGAAAAATTATTTGAACAGAGTAGTTGCCTTGTCAAATGACAACCGTTTAGCTGAAGTGGAGAGAAGGTTCACGTTAGGAGCAAATGAGCTATCTGTAGGCAGCTCTGGTTCTCCATCACTGCTTCTGAGTAATGTGTTGTAAATAAAATGTTGTCTAAATTATAAATATTCTCAACACATGGTCCTGACAGATATATTTAGAATTGTATTTTGAAATTTTAACGGGTACAAAAACAAGCAAGAATGAAAATCAACCTCTGCATTAACAGGTGAGATTTAAAAAGTGAATTGCCATTCTTTGACTCAAGAAAAATCAGAGTAAGAGCTTAAATATATGACACCATGCCTAAATGTGATTAAAGCACTTACATTATGCAGTTTCCATGTGTTTGTTGCCTAATTACAAACTGCAAACTACACAGTATACATGTTAAACTAACAAAGGATACATTTAAGAAAGCCTTTTCAGGGTGGCATTAAATAAATTCATAATCTGTATATCCCACATTTTGCATTCTGAAGATCTGCAATCAGATGGGACACATCATTGCCTGTTACACAGAAGCTCATTTACTCTTCCTCAAGCCTCTCTCATTTAAAAAATAAAAAATAAAAATCCCACTTATATAATATGTTTAATACAAGCTTTACAAGTTTACCATAGATAAACTTCAGAACAAGTGAAAAAAATTACTATTGTTCTAATCTCACTAGGAAACATTGTGGACAATTAAACACATCCTAGGGCATACATATTAATGATCCCTTGTGCATCATAACATTAGTTGTTGTTGTTTTTTTTGGTTGTTTTTTTGATTGACCTCTTTTTTTACTGGGATTTTACACTCACTGGATTTACATGAGAATGAGGAAGCAATGGTGTTTGCACGTGCTGAATGTCATTTCCATGTGCTGAACACTTACTATTCAGCTATGTTTAGGTATATCCAAATTTCCATTCTATGGCAAACAATGACACTTTAAACAATGTTTTCTCTGTAATTACTTCACAAATGCCATATTCTTTTATAGTGTGAGTAATATTTCTGCTATAACACAATTATTTTCCCCTTGTCTTATGTAGTAACAGTGTAAATGTAATTCAAGTAATTTCAAGCTGGTTGCCCTGTTTTTTTCCCTTAAAACTTTTACATTGACTTTCCATACTTAGGCCCAAACCCTATTCTATGTTATACCCCTATGCCTATGCCTTCCCAATGGCCTTTGAAACAGAGTGTGAAGGGGTCAGAGTGAAAATATTCCCATAAGAAATGGGACACCACTACACCCACACACGTCATCATATGTTGACACTAGCTCGTACATCAAGAGATGTCATTTGCAGTAGTTCCACAAGTAACGTTTAATAAATTACTCGCTAGCAAAGATTTGCACTGTATTTGGACTTTTGAAAACATTGTTCATTTTTTTTAGCTCGAAAATCATTTGAGCCTCCAGGTTTCCTCAGGCATTCCTGTTATGATTGGTGGATCGTGTTACAAGACGCTTAAAACTGGACTGGGTATTTACAGTGTTCATGTATGTAACCAAAAGAAAACAACATTAAAGTTATGTCAGGCATGCTGTAAAAAAAACGAATTTACTGCAACTAGATTTTCTGACAGAGTGGTTATTCTGTCAAGTCATTGGGTATTACAATATAAAACATGTTTTTGGGCTATTGTTTTAGTTTAGCAATTGAACAAACTTTTTAAAAAGCATGACAATAAAACATGAACACCATTATGAATGTAGCAAAACAGATGCTTGTTTTTAGTAAGATTCCTTATTAATGGCAATTTCTTTCCATTTGTTGATCTCCTTGCTCGTTTTGGCAGCCATGTTGCTGTTGTAGCTGGTGTTTTCTGGGACATTTTTATTATGGTGCAGAAAAATCTTTGTTTGAAGGTCTATCTAGAACCTTCCCGTATCCCTATGCCTTCAACCAAAAGAGAATCAAGTCACCTCTACCCTCACCTCACCTCTACCCTCGCATAGCCAGACCTCATACTGATGTCCTAAAAAGGTCTTAAAAACTTTAAAAATAATTACAAAAGTCCATAACCACTCCGGATAGTAGTTAAATTCTTAATAGCCTCAAACAAAACTCTTGAATGTATTTTAATAAACAGTATTATGATGTGTCTCACATAGTTTTAAGAATTTTGCATCTATTAATAAGCATTGTCACTGATGTAAACAGCACAGCTTTTTTATTCCATTAGACTTGTTTCCAGATGCACTGCTTACATATTCGACTCCCGGAAATCCTGTGTCTTTAAACCAGAAGACGACTTCAAATCTGCTGAAGTGTTTCCAGAAAAGTGTGCCATATGCACCAAACTTTTAGCCAGTGATCTGTGGGCAGTGCATGGCGTAATGTCTGAGGCTGAGACAACCCCTACATCTTCACGTGGGGAAGGGCTAAGGGGTAGAGGTGTAATCGACTAATTTTGTAAGTTTTGGGATTGTTTATTCATCTTCCACCAGCCAAGAATGCCAAGAACATCCATTTCATTTTCAATGACAACGGTTTCAATGTAGCGAGTGATCTCGTCATGTCCCTGTCAGCTTGCTCTACATGCCGTACATTGCTGTTTAGCGCTCTACTGTAATACGCAGTGTATGAGCGATTGCCAAAATACCTTGGCGGCTAGAATGACCATTCTTTTTGAACTGGCGACTGGCCTGAGTGCAGTCAAAACTCGCTCTTTATGACTTCTCCATCATCATTTGATTCACCTTTGCAGGGATGGATTTTAATGTTGTAACAAACGATTTGATTACTTTCTCGCGCTAATCAAAATGAATCACAGCCCGGCCTGACCCCATCTAAAATGATGGAAATAAACCCAAACCAGCCGGGTCCCTCTGGGTATGGCCAAAGATCTTCAGCTCTACCAAGGGGTAGAAATGGCATTGGGCTATTCGCATATGTACTGTATACAGTAAACAATTTTTTTTAAGAATAATTTTTAGGGGTTTTCACCTTTCACCTCAGACAGGAAAGCATTTGGAGCAGAAAGAGGGAAAAGATTGGCAAAGGACATCAACCCAGGAATCGATCTTGGGTCACCGTGAGCACTTCTGTGCTATATGTCAGCGCACAGTACCACTAGACTATTGGCACCGAATGGTAAGTTCCATTTTCTTACAGTTCTTGGTGAATCTTAGGCTGTATTTTAAATTGTTGCCAAATATGCTGTGTTACAGTAAGTTGATCATAATCATAATGCCCAACCCCTTCTTTTCCAAACCTCCATCTCTATACTCTAATCTGATAAGCAAGCAGGCAGATGTTTATCCTGCCTAATTCATCCTCCCAGCTGATGCACGGTGTAATCCCACAGAGCGTATCCCGCTGTGACATCAGACACCGTTGCACGTCATGCGTCGTATGCAAGGATAAAGCAAGGATGTTTTTCATTTTCCATCTCGTGCGTGTAGCTTAGCGTAGCTGCTAATGTTGTTATGGCAGCACAGCCTCCATCCAGAGACCATTTGCTTTGTTGTCTGTAATTCCAGGAAGGATCAGAGTTAATGTGTACAGGTCTTGTTTTTTTGGCCTCTCTCACTTTCATGACCTGTTTATCACCCGCTTGCCCTTCAGTCAACCAGCAGACCTCGTAGCTAATTCAAAGCAAACTATTAACAAAACATCCAATGCTGTTATCAGGATAAAGGTGAGCTTGTTGATGCCAGCACAGTCTGTAAATGATTATCACTGTACTGCGACCTCTAGAAATTGAGATCACAAGGATTAGGAGTTAGAAAGTGAGTGTTATTTTTCAGTTGCTGTAGTAGGCTTGAGTAAAGAGTAGACTGGAGCCAGTTGTCAAATGTATATCAGTATCTCTATAAGATTTGGAGTCTATGATTAGTCAAATCTATAAGATTTGGAGTCTATAATTAGTCTATTTGTTCATCATGTTATCAAGATGAATTGACAATGATTTTATGCATATGCTGCATTGTCTGTGGGGCAAATAATAGTTTGATATTTGAAGGGGTAACACATTTTCAGGTTTTATTGAAAAACATTTTCATTTGTATTTCAAAGGTTACAGGCACATTATGGAATTTATGCCGTTAGAGGGCATGTATTCACAACAAAGCCATGTTGTGAGGCAGTGAATGAAGGCCCTGGGTATACTTCAAACTAAGTTCTTATTTGTTTTTTATTTGAGAGAAGTTCGATAAGGCTGAGTGATGGTACACTGTCTCCAAACCAAAGGTGTATCTTTGAATAAAGATGTTTTCTAAATAGGCACATCACAGTAAATGAATTGCAAATCTAATTATAGTAAATCACAGTAAATGAAATGTAAATCTAATTAAAGTAAATCACAGTAAATGAAATGAAATGAAGTAAAAATCACTGAGCTGAACTGGTTTTAAATGTGTCGCGATGCTTGAGTGTACTGTTAAAGACAACAACAATGGTGGCTGAGAGAGAATAGTTTCATAAATATCTGGCAAACAGCCTTTTCCATTAGAAGCGCCACCACAGGATGTTACATTGCTTTATATTTACCATGAACAGACACAGAAATATATATGATTTGAACTTGATCAAATGTGCTGCAATGCAGTTGTGCTTCTCTTCTGGTGCAAATACATCTGTACCAGCTCTGCTACTTGACCCTCCAGTATTTATGTTGCTACCTTGGTGTTGTTGTGCTGAAAGTTTTTTCTCATGTCTGACTCTGAACTGCATGAATAAAATGCACTTCGAGGAAGCTGGAGTTCCAGAACACAACCAGCGATTGCATAATCATCACAGACCAATAGTAGCTCAAAGGCGTTAAAGACAAAAACAGACAAAAACAGACCCCCTAACTGTCGAAATGAATTCAAAAAGAATGCCGTTTTGGCTGGATTTTGTTCGTAACTATGTAATTGTGGTTCTTTTTTTGATTTCATTTGAAGTACACCGTGGAACCATGGGTGTAGTCATCTTCATTACATCCAATGAGACTCCTGCAGAACTCAAGTTCATAGATGAACTAAAATATTAGTAAAGTGAACTTATTATCTGTTTAAAGCAAGGCTGAAATCCATTAAAGGTGAAGTTTGACGGCCAGTAGTTGAAATAGGTATTGCACACCTGGTTCAAAACAGACACAAGCGAATGTTGCCAGATTGATGACACCTATAGGAGCGAGCCTGACTATATACGTATAGCCTATAACCTTATTTAAAGGGCACCTAGGTTACCCCGTTTTCCAGATTTAATAAGTCTTTTGTGTCCCCTGAATGTGTCTGTAAAGTTTCAGCTCAAAACACCCATCAGATTATTTATTATAGCTTTTACTAGATGGTGTTTTATAGCTCTCAATAGATTTTTGCTGTTTTTGTGAACTGCGCCTTTAAGGCTAGATCTGCCCGCCCACCGTTTCCATGTGCCTGCCGCGCTTGCCTCAGTCTCCGCCCTCGGCTGCCTCAGACAACTGACACAGACATAAAGGAAGCAGATCTCATAATGTTTGTGACAAAAATACAGTAAGAGCTTTATCAATGATTATTTGGTGCATTTGTTGTGTGGAGCTGCAGGATGAGTCACACAAGATGTCGTTACAAAGTTCACGCACACACACAGACACACACACACAACGCAGGCACACACGCACATTCATACAGCGCGCGCGATTAGCTTTGCACTGTCTTTGCACGCAAATGTGACAGGATAAAGTAAAGCTGAAGTAAATTGCTGTAATTTATTACAAACATGCACTGTTTTAAAACATTTTAAACTTGTCAAACTCACTCTTGATCACATTTGATGATGATTGATGATACTAAACTGAACAGAGCCTTTATTTAGGGTTGATTTGCGCATATCCTGTCTTGTGTATATGAAACGTTACTACGGAGACATGTTAATACGCTGCTGTCAATCAATTTAGTGGGCGGGGGACCACACTCCTACGCCAAGTTGCGGTCGGTCTCAAAACGGCTCCAATTGGTCCACCGTTTTTATGTTGTTAAATTGAAAAAAAAGGACTGGGTGTGTTTATATCACCCCAATATGACAGTATATACACTATACCTACACATATGTCTGTCCAAACAGCTTGAAAAGTAGATTTTTCACCATAGGTGCCCTTTAAACCATGTTGTAAATAAAAGCAGCAGCACAAATAGAAGGAATATTTTCATAGTAAAAGTTTTCGTCCTAACCCACACCTGGAATTTATATTTTAGAAACACAGGATAAATTGACAATGGTTACCTCAGGTACACCTAATGTGCTTTATTCAGTGTTAAATGCTAATTATGTGAGTTTGAATGCCATTTTATACTTATTGCCGTACTACTGAAAGCAACAGAAGATCACCTCAGATCTTAAAAACAAAATAAACCATTTCATTTGAAATTGAATTTTAGAACAGTGACTCGTTGCAAGCCAACACATATCAGTGATTCAGCATGTACATATAATAATGTTTAACTGGTTTATTATGTATTAATTAGATTTTAAACCTTACCATTTTGTTGGAGTGCAGTAAGTGCACATATTCTGTTGTAACAATTATTATGCTACATTCATTAACTTGAGGTTTGTGTTAGTTTTCAGTCATGATCACGTAGTGAAGAAGCAGTACTGTTTTATTGTGCTATGTACCCTTTAAGATTCTGTTATTATTCTGTTCTCTGCAGTCTAATAAAACAGAACATATTTAATCAACATTGGTTGTGATTTGGTGTCTTCCTGTTTTTTATACAATCAAACCACAAATCAAGGGTGTCAGATGTCATTAGTATGGAGGCACAGGACACGGTCTGTGTCACTAGTAAAAATTACTTATTTATTTTTGGATTTGAACATTCTTCAAAACATTTGTGATAATGTAAGTACATAAGTCCGAGAAATATATGACATTGCTACACTTTATATATATATATATATATATA
>CAIGQZ010000690.1:8349339-8421470 GCA_903798205.1 Danio tinwini | reverse complement strand
TTTTTTTTTTTTTTTTTATGAACAAAGCTTACATATTGTACATAGTTATAAAAGATGGTGAACAAATCTTTCTTTTTTATACCCAGGATGATTACAGTGTTATCAAGACTAGAGTCTGCTTAAAAATGATAAATATACAGAGTAAGAAACATTAACTAATGGTCCAAAATGTTTGATAACAAAATGTGTGATGGCCTTTTTATTCAGTCAACATCTTTCCAAAGTTGCTGAAAAAGATTTCTTTAAACATAGCCAAACCCTTTTAACGCAATGAGCTTGTGTAAAAAAAAAATCCATCTTTGACTGTTTTAGGAAACACCCTTGTCATACAGTTTTGATACCACCATGCTGCCCCACCCTTACATTTAATTAGAATACAACTCCATGCCTGTTTACATTCTTAAAAAGAGTCCAGACAGGACATGCATATTTAATGCCGTAATGCTGCTTTTATTTAGAGGACATATTTTACGACTCTTTAGCGCTATGCTAATTATGTGTTGGTGAGCTCGGTGCATATGCTGTGCTGCACACGTGCATGTTTGTGCTCTCTGACTGCTGGCGATTTCAGCTGACTGCACTGATACGGTGACCTCTACGTCCCGGGCCGGAACTGTGCTGCTCAATAATACATCAGCATGTTCTTATGAGAAATGCAGCAGTTGAGGTAAACCCAGCAGTGTTAGGTTTGGGGTGCATGCATTTTTCAAAGCCCACCTCTTCTTCTGTTTCTTTCCTCCTTCTATTTTTTTTAAGGCCTCAAGCTTTTCCTCCATTAGTCATCAGCGATTTGGCGGATCTTGGTCTCTGCTGTAGTGAGTCAGTGTAGCTGCACCACCCACACGACAAAAAAACACACACGTTCATGCACATATCCGCGTTTAATCATTATGGAGGGCAGAGACAAAGACATAGTCACTCCTTTATTGGATGTAGTGACATGGATCGCTATGAAATCCACCAGATACACATAAAATGTTTGCCTACATACAAATCATTCTTACTGCAGACTAACCGAATGGCATATTTTTCCCGATTTTCCAGTTAGGTTGGGTTTGGCCTTTGTCACTCAGTTGGAAGGAAGAAGTGTGTAAATATGTTGAGATTGTGACACGCCTGTGCCTTCGAATGTCTCGTTTGATTGGTTGATGAACATTCTAAGGTGTTCATTTACTCTCACGGAAACTCAAAGCAAAAGTAGTTCCAGAGGGATGTAGTTTCTCTTTAACTAATTATTTCAGTTAATCCCAAGGTCATTACAGTTGAAAACAGCAAAAATATCTTGAAAAACAGCTGTGTGTCTTCAACCGTCTCCGGTCTGTTGAATTATAGGAAAACAATGCTCACTCAAGGTCTAAGGGGTCTATAGTGGTTGCATTATCACTTCAGACAGTTCAACAGACCATTTCTTATGTACTTATATAGAACCTTGTCAAATCCAATAGAAACTTTTAAATCAGATTAATGCCAGTGCTGATATTCATGTGGCCATTAGCACATTAGACTAGCATCGTGTTATCAAAAGTCTGGTAACCTCACTAAGTCTCTCTTTATTTGGTAAAGGTACAGTAATTAAAATGATATAATAATAAATAATAATAATAATTAAAATAATAAATATATACAGTTGAAGTCAAAATTATTAGCCCTCCTGTGTTTTTTTTTTTCCTTCAAATATTTGTCAGGTCATATTTAACAGATGAAGGATTTTTTTCACAGTATTTTCTTACATTTTTTGTACTGGAGAAAGTCTTATTTGTTTTATTTGGGCCAGAATAAAAGCAGTTTTAAATTTTTTGAAACCATTTTAAGGCCAATAATATAAGCTCCCTTAAGCAATATGTTTATGACTACAGAACAAACCACTGTTATACAATGACCTAATAACTCTAACTTGCCTAGTTAACCTAATTAATCTAGTTAAGTCTTTAAGTTGCACTTCAAGCTCAATACTTGTATCTTTAAAATCTAAGATCTTTTAAAATATCTAGCAAAATTGGTTGGTCTAGGGCAGTGGTTCCCAAAATGAGGGTCAAGGGACAATAACAGGAGGTCGCTTGGTGATTTCTAAAAGTCAAATAAATTTTATTAAACTATTAGAATTATCATATTTTAACCATAACCCACAGAAAATAGAATAGTAGTTTTTAATAATAAAAAACAACAACATGCAAATGAAAAACCATTAGCCTTTAAATAATTTTTTTTCATAGGATTGGTGTGTTTACCTTAGATTAACAAAACACCAATAGCATCAGCTGCAGCAGATTGATTTTATAGCACTAGGTTAAACTTTCTGACACCTTTATGGCAATTAAATACATTAGAAATAAATACAGGCCACAACTGAACATTGAAGATGATCTCTGATTGGTGGTCTCCAAAATTAAACCAAGAATAGACTTGTGCTGAAAACATTGTGTCCACCAGTCTCTTTAGGTGCGGTTAATATTAAACAAACTAATAAATTACTATAAAATGATACGATAATTAGATTGTTGCACTTTTTTGTGTTGTCAATATGCTCATGTTTATATAGGCTTATTGTTGTGTATGCAACGTTTGTACATTTATAACCACCTCCAAGGAATTTGAGGGTCGCAAGTCACTGGTATTGTTATTTTCGGGGTCGCGGGCTGAAAAGTTTGAGAACCCTTGGTCTAGGGCAGGGATGTTAAACTCCGTTCCTGGAGGGCCGCAGTCCTGCACAGTTTATTTCCAACCCTACTTCAATACATTTACCTGGAGCTTTAAAACAAACCTGAAGGACTCAATTTGTTTCATCAGTTGGGTTTAATCAGGGTTAAAGCTAAACTGTGCATAGCTGTGACCCTCCAGGAACTGAGTTTGACACCTGTGGTGAAGGGGTATGATTCTTGCTTTGGTTGCGAGAGGTCCTGGGTTCAGATCCCGGACGAGCCCCCATTGTTACAACCGGCTCAAAATTTTTAAATAAAACAGACAATGCGGAGCAGGTAAATTGTAAAGAGAAATTATTTATTAACAAAAAACATAAATAGCTAAGGATATTTAAAGCAACCAAAGTTAGTATAAATGGATTTCAGAGCACAGAGCATGTGCATGGTAGTGAACTGAGCACATGATCCAAAACAAAACAAAATAAAATAATTCAAACTACAGGCAGGAGTGTCTGGCTTTTCAAACTCCCTTCTCATATAAAATGTGGAGCTCTTTATAGACGGCACATATTGGGTCTCAGGTGCGATGACCTGTCCACAAATCACCAGGCTCTGCAAATCACAAAAACACAACTGCTGCGTCCCAATTCGCATACTTATACTACGCCCTTAAAGTATGTACCTTTTTGTGAAGGAAAAGTATATACCTTTGAGTGTGTAACAGAAGAGTGTACGCTTTGGGAAATCCTACTTTCTTGTTAACAGATTGTTATGTTGCTTAGGTACGAGCCCAGTCAATCATCCACACATCATCCACATTTCTCTTGTTTTTAATTTCCTACCTTATTAGAGAAGCAGCAGCAGGTTAATCTTCTATTCGCAAGTCTTTCATGCAGAGAAATCTCCTCAGGTTTTTGGGTAAATATGCATTCAGACGTTAATGTCCAAACACATCTTTATATAAGTTCATGTTGTTGTTGCAGATAAAATATAACACAGAAAATGTGGTTTAAGTATGTTCCAGTGGGCTCGATGTTAATAAACAGTCATACAATCATCTTTATCGAAGCCTCTCTACTTGACAGTTGGTCACAAGCTAGCTGTTATTAAACCTATTATTAAGAAACCACAACTGGACCCCAGCAACCTAGCTAACTACAGGCCTATTTCAAATCTTCCGTTTATGTCTAAAATACTAGAAAAAGTTATTTCTACCCAATTATGCTCCTTTCTGCAGATGAACAATATTTTTGAAGTGTTTCAGTCAGGTTTCAGGCCTCATCACAGCACAGAAACCGCATTAGTGAAAATAACCAACGATTTACTCTTAGCTGCCGACCAAGGGTGCATCTCACTATTAGTTCTACTAGATCTTAGCGCCGCTTTTGACACCATTGACCACAATATTCTCATAGACCGCTTATATTCTACAGGTGTCCAAGAACAGGCTCTTCAATGGTTTAGGTCATACTTAGCTGATCGTTACCAGTTTGTGAATATTAATGGACAACTTTCACAAGTAAGACTGGTAAAGTACGGGGTCCCTCAAGGATCAGTTTTAGGCCCTCTGCTGTTTACAATATACATGCTTCCCCTGGGGGACATTATTAGAAAACATGGGATCAGTTTTCACTGCTATGCAGATGATACTCAATTATATATTTCAACTAAACCGGATGAGATGTCTAAACTGTCTAAGCTAACTGAGTGTATTAAAGATGTTAAAGACTGGATGACCAACAATTTTCTTCTCTTAAACTCAGACAAAACAGAATTATTACTTATTGGGCCTAAATCCTGTACACAGCAGTTCTCACAACTCGACCTGCAATTAGAGGGATACAAAGTTAGCGTTAGCTCTACTATAAAAGATCTGGGTGTCATATTAGACAGCAATTTAACCTTTAAAAATCATATATCCCATGTCACAAAAACTGCCTTGCCTTCTTTCATCTAAGAAATATTGCTAAATTGCGAAATATGCTATCCATCTCAGATGCAGAAAAGCTAGTTCATGCTTTCATGACTTCTAGGCTGGATTACTGTAATGCTCTGTTTGCTGGTTGCCCAGCATCCTCTATTAACAAACTTCAGCTAGTACAAAATGCAGCTGCCAGAGTTCTTACCAGGTCTAGAAAATATGATCATATCACCCCAATTTTATCCTCCTTACACTGGCTGCCTGTTAAGTTTCGTATTGAATTTAAAATATTGCTTCTTAATATAAAGCCTTAAATAGTCTAGCTCCTGTTTATCTAACCAACCTCTTGTCTCGCTACAATCCAACCCGCTCTTTAAGATCTCAAAACTCAGGGCTTCTTGTAGTACCTAGAATAGCTAAATCGAGTAAAGGAGGTCGAGCCTTCTCATTTATGGCCCCTAAACTCTGGAATAGCCTTCCTGATAATGTCCGAGGCTCAGACACACTCTCACTCTTCAAAACTAGATTAAAGACCTATCTTTTTAGCAAAGCATACACTTAGTGCATTACATAGCGGTATGACGCATGATGTGCCCCACACACGATTTTGCTTCTTGTTTATATACACTATGAACAGCAGCTACGCTAATTATTCTCCTTATTCTGTATTTCCACCTGGGGGTACTCATCTCGAGGCCCTCAGACTATGCAGTGCCACTGATGCGATCCAAGACCAGCGACGAGACGATCCCAAGGCTCCCGGACCAGGCCGTATCCTGAGCTGCTGCTGTGGTGGTCATGATGGAGAGCATAAGACTGATTCCTCTGATGCTCCAAGGACAGACGTGTCTTCGCGGAGGTCCAGCTACTGCGCCTAGACTGCAGCTCTGCACAAGACGTTTGGCCATAGGAGAAATGGTCATGCCCAACTGAGCCTGGTTTCTCTCGAGGTTTTTAGAATTCTTCACTTTCGCTAATTGGTGAAGTTTTTTCCTCGCCGCTGTCGCCACTGGCTTGCATGGTTCGGGATCTGTAGAGCTGCGCATCGATGGAATTGCTCCTCAGTGTTTGGACTCTCAGTAGTGATTATTAAACCACACTGAACTGAGCTAAACTGAACTGAACTTAAACACTGAAAACTGAACTGACACTTTTCAATTCACTATAAACTTCCATGTGAAGCTGCTTTGACACAATCTACATTGTATAAGCGCTATACAAATAAAGATGAATTGAATTGAATTGAAAAGTCTTGCGCGTCCACCATGTTAGTTTATTTACACTTTTAACCCGCGTTTGTAGTTCTGTTGTGGGCAATATCAATGGTTAGACTGCAGGGGTGTTCACACACAGTCCTGGAGGGTCAGTGTCCTGCTGGGTTTAGTTCCAACTTGCTTCAACACACGTGCCAGGAAGTTTTAGAATATCTAGTAAGAGCTTGATTAGCTGGTTCAGGTGTGTTTGATTAAGGTTGGAGCCAAACTCTAAAGGACACCGGCCCTCCAGGACCGAGTTTGGACACCCCTGGGTTAGAGCAGGGGTTTTCAAACTGTGGGGTGCGTAAATTATGATGACGATTTTTATGCGTTCACTAGAGTGAATCTGATTAATGTTAGCTCCACATCTAATGATCAGGCACCTGTAGAGTTAATGAGTTCGAGTAAAATATATACAAATAAAATGGACCGGGTGCTTTTTAAAATGAATGATGGTGAATGAATGAAAGTCAAACCAGTGAGCGTCTGACAAAAAAGTGACCTTCTGAATCAAATCAGCAGGATGCCCTTCTGGATCTTTCACTAACTTTGAAGACACTACTGACTACGTTTACATGGACATCTGTAATCTAGTTTTTTGCCATAATAGACGATAATATAATTAAGGCGTTTACGTGAAGTGCTTTCGTGTATGTTAGGAGTTTCATGTAAATTTGAGTAACTGCAGTTCTGCATTTTATTCATGCCCCCATGACAAACTGGGGTATTAGACGCAAATAAGGAGTAAGGACTGGTGGAAGAGTGTTATGGAAATTAATAACCCACACCAAATGGAAAGAAAAAAACATCCGCATTTCGCAATGTGCATGTCTGCGGTCCTTTACTGACAGCCGCGTGTGTGGATCTTGTCAGAAAATATGCCAAAAAGTCCTACATACTGTAGCAGTAATAGTTTGATTGCTGTGTTTACTTCAATAATGCCACTAATATATGCATACTCCACATGTCTTAGTTCCATTTCTGTTTAGTTCAGTTATTACTTTAGTCAGATTAAGGTAATCAAAAATCGTTGTTTACATGGTCACTCTTAATCAAAGTATTGTCTTAATTGTATTAAAAATCTATTAAAGTTTTGGTTTCCATGTAAACCCCTGGGTTAGAGTATGGACGCTTCTACACTTCAAATTTTTACCGGATATAGTACACCGTCCCATCCTGGAACCTTTGGCATACTCTTTTCAACATACTACAATTTGGGACATACTACATGCTATTTTTAAATATTATTAAAGACAGATAGTATGCAAATTAGGTCCAACACGAGACCTAACAATTATGTACTGTCATCATAGCAATGGTAAAAGAACTCAGTTATTAGACATTAGTTAATAAAACTTTTAGACGTGTTGAAAAAATCTTTCCGGTAAACAGAAATTGGGGGAAAAATATACAGCGGAGCTAATAATTCAGAAGGACTGATAATTCTGACTTCAACTGTATATTGTTCTATTTTAATATATGATAAATAAATGAATAATACTGAGCCCAAAATATTGAAGAGTATATAAAAAGTAGACATTGCAGCTTCATTTCTTTTCTTTGGTGATTGAAGTGTTAATCAAAGTGTATGTGTGTATGCTAACTTCTGGGTCTCCAGCAAGCACTCCCTCCTGATTTGCAGGTGTGCTGTGTGTAATGAGAAGCCTTCAGCAGGTGTTGAGGTGACTGGGGTTGCCTGGGCTGTGCTGTGCTCTTCGCTGAGCTCGCTGGAAGTGTTCAGCACTGAGCTAATGCAGGGACAGTCTGTTCCGACAGGATCCGTTCCACTGGGAGGGCAAAGAGAAAGATGGAGACACCGCCTCCCTCTCTTTCTCTCTCATCCACAGTCTTCTAAAATATACTTTGCACCCACAGTCTGTCTGGCTCATCATCACTCCCTCTGCTCGCCTGCAAAGGCACAGTATTGAATCTAGCAGGTTGAAAACTTGCTGGAGTGTTAACAAGCTGCTGCCTTTGGGTGTTTTTGTTCAGCAGCTGGACACTTGCAATGAGTCTCAATATCACAAAGAAAAAATTGCTATAGGCTTTGGTTTCATTTGCTATTTATTCCCCAGTAGCTTGTTTTTTTTTCATTGTGGAATGATTGTTTTCATCTTTTTTTTCAAATTCA
This sequence comes from Danio tinwini, assembly GCA_903798205.1. Lineage (NCBI taxonomy): Eukaryota > Metazoa > Chordata > Actinopteri > Cypriniformes > Danionidae > Danio > Danio tinwini. The sequence goes on along the minus strand of CAIGQZ010000690.1, from coordinate 8,413,523 downwards.
AAGTTTTTTTTTCTCCTCTAAACGTGCATTTATTTAACCACAAGTGAATGCAGAAACTTTTTAATAGGGATGCATAATATAACGGCGGCCATATCGGTATTGGTCGATATATTAAGAATTCAGATGCAAAAGCTAAACGCCACTTCTGCCAAAAATGAGCTAATGACATTAAGCGAATGCTTTAGGCACGTAGTACATGTTTAACAAATATTTTTGCTTCAAATCATCTAAATCGCACAATGTGGACAAATGCAACTTTTGGGTCAAAATGTTCTTCATTCATTTATTCATTCATTTTCTTTTCGGCCTTTATTAATCTGGGGTCACTACAGCGGAATGAACCGCCAACTTACCCAGCATGTTTTACGCAGTGGATGCCCTTCCAGCTGCAACCCATCACTGGGAAACACCCCTACGCACTCATTCAAACACATACACTATGGGCAATCTAGCTTACCTAATTTACCTATACCACATGTCTTTGGACTGTGAGGGAAATTGGAGCACTTGGAGAAAACCCACGAGAACACGGGGAAAACGTGCAAACTCCACACAGAAATGCCAACTGACCCAGCCAAGGCTCGAACCAGCAACCTTCTTGTTGTAAGGCGACAGTACTACCCAATGCTCTACCGCACCACCCAATTTTTATTTTTTTTTATAATTAAAAAATGAACAAAATATTGTTGGCCCAAACTTGAGAATAAGACAACCCAGCATTTGTTAAGTGTGTTAACACCAAAACAAAGTCTAATAACTTCAAAATTCTTCTTTCAGACCAATCTCTAATAGAAAGTAAACTATTAAATCATCTGAAAAGCAAAAAAATTCTGAGTAGCAGTTTTGACATCATTCATTCGTTCATTTTTCTTTGCCTTAGTCCCTTTATTCATCAGGGGTCGCTGCAGCGGAATGAACCGCCAACTTATCCAGCACATATTTTAAGCAGCAGATGCCCTTCCAGCTGCAACCCAGTACTAGGAAACACCCATATACACTCACATTCACACTCATACACTACGGCCAATTTAGTTTATTCAATTCACCTTTACCACATTGTATTGTGACTGTGGGGGAAACCAGAGCACCTGGAGAAAACCCACACGAACATAAGAAGAATATGCAACTCCGCACAGAAATCCCAAATGACCCAGCCAGGACTCGAACCAGCAACCTTCTTGCTGTGACGTGAGTCAGGCGACAGTACTTACCACTGAGCCACCGTGCCACCTAAAATAGAAATAATCATTTCAAAATATTAATTAAATATTTAATAGTATATAAATATGATGCTTTAACACAAATTTGGGTAAAATATTCATTTATAATTTAATCAGTGGTTTGATTTATCCATATTTTAACCAAATTTGGCCTGAAATATTATGTGTGCTACTTAAAGCAAGATTTTATTTTATTTTAAATTTTTTATCATCCTGGAAATGTTTGGTGAAACTGAAATTTGGGTCAAATGTGGACAAATGCAACTTTTGGGTCAAATTTTTAAATAATAAAAAAAATAAAAAAATATATTGTTCATCCAAACTTGGGAATGAAACAACCCAGCATTTGTTAAGTCTGTTAACACCAAAACAGAATTTTAAAACCTCTAATAACTTCAAATTCCTACTTTCAGACCAATCTCTGATAGAAAGTGAACTTTTTAATCATCTGAAAAGCAAAATAATCTGAGCAGCCGGTGATCTGCTCAAGTTTGCCATCATCTCTTGCCCTTTTCCTCCGATCATATAAAACATTCACAGCTGCAAGCATGTTTGCAGGTCTACACTGCAAACATACATGCAGCAGAGACACACCACGTTCCCTGATCCGCCACTTCAGTACTAAATGATTCAAGGCCTGAATCTACTGTCTCAAACCGTATCAGTCGGTCAAAATTGGCTCTCCTCCTGCTCTTTCCCAGCACGTCACTCACTCATTTTCTTTTCTCTCTTGCAGTGTTTGTGGGACATTGATATTACATGGGTTATTTCGGGAACGGGCGGGGGGTGGGCTGGTGGAGGTTCACCTTTGAGAGTTGTATTTCCACCATACCGGAGAGGGCACACGGATCCATTCCTCCTTTGTGACAGGTGGCTATTTCCAGAGCAGATCACATGACATGACAATGGGCACGCATGCACATCCCTACTGAAACCACCCCCGTCCTGTTCTCTGTGTATTAACAGCCAGACTGGAGCCAAACTGCAGGCACTTGGATGTGTTTAAACTTTAAACAGAACCGCTCTTGCTCACCAAACACCCAGCTGCTCAGACCACTCTATTCTTGTTGTGTTAAATGCACTGAGTGTTTTCCACCCTCCACATGCGTGCGACGGAGAGATGCATGAGTCGCATTAACGCTCTGATCTCCTCACGTTACTGCCAGAGCGCCACTTTATGAGCTAATCTTATGTAGCTGCATCTGTTGGTTCCACCTGCTGTGTGCATGTGTGTGTACAACTCCATGTGTTTTCCATGTTCTTTGTTTTCTGTTCTGCATGGTTCACAGTTCACGGCCACGCTCGCTGTTTGAGACAGGCCAATATCAACAACTGAAATCTCTGGCGAATGAGTTTAACTGTCCACGTCAGATCCTTCTTGCACCAAGATGGGACCCCCGTAAGGTCCTCGCATCAAACCAACACAAGCACAGCTGCTTCAAGTGGGCTTTACCAGCACACCAGCATGGGTCTGTTACACCTGCAGAGGACTACAGATCATGTGAGGTCTGTTTTCCACTCATCTGTGTGTATGTTTTAAACAAACAGAGTTAGATTTAATCTTTGCGTGGCGTTATGATAACATGGTGGAGTGGCTTAAGGGCGTGGCTCTGAAGATTCTACGCTCTTGTTTTGAATTCCTGCGCTCCAACTGTCCAAATATCCCAGAAAGTTGGCGAGTGGTTCTGGTTAGTCACATGGTTGGTTGGAAAAGTACAGCTGTGAGACATGTAGAATTTGGTGTTTCATGATAATCTGACTGTCTAAAATTAAGAATTATGGCTTGTTTGCAGATGTTGATGCATTAGTTATCATTAGTTAACATTTTTTATAGAATTTATTTTGTGGATGTTAAATTTATAATTATACTTTTGATCATTGGACAAGACTTTTATAAATGAAGAAACATTATAGACACAAAGTGCTGCAAAGTTCAAAAAGGCATGTAAGCTGTTTGAACAAATTCTCTGATATGAAAAATGCTAAAGGTTTAGTGTTGGTCAAACTTTATTTTGATGGTCCCCTTGTTGAATTTAAGTTACAATGCATCTACATGCCAACTAATTCTCATTAGATTATAAGTAGACTGTTAGGTTGGGTTTAGTGTAAGTTGACATGTACTTGCAAAGTTTCTTATAGTCAGTTAAAAGTCTGTTGAAGGAGCAGTATGAACAGATATTAAGCAGACAGTCTATAATACTCAAATTGACCATCAAAATAAAGTGTTACTTTAGTGTTTTTTTAATTCCCATTATGACAAGTTTATTGATTGTTTAATTCAACTTGCAGGGTCAATTAATGCAAATATTTTACAAGGTCCAACCCAGACATAACATTTCACCACTGCTATCCTGGCATATTTATATAAATGGCATTCTTAGCAACATGGATTTTGTCACAATGTTCATTAACAGTATTACATTGCACAGGTATTTCCAAACTTTTTACTTATGACACAGAACCACAAAGAAGTTTGGTATGAGTACATTGCTAAAAAAAATTCATTAAATGATTAATTAAATCACATTCTTCTATGTTACATGTGCGTGAAATTCAAGATTGAGCATTAAATCACTGGCTTCAGACCACTTATGATGAAAAAGTTTGTTTGGACAGAATTGTGTAGGTATAGTGTGTCCACAGTCATATTGGAGTGATAGAATTAATACATTTTCTGAAGTTAAAAAAGGCAATAGAATTCAAATCCCTGCCATTTTGAAGCTCACTACAATGTCACGAAGGAGTGCAGTTTCCCTGCCCAGCGAATTGATTGACAGCAGCGTATTATTATGTCTCCGTAGTAACATGTAGTAATCATATCAACAATACAGGACGTGCACAAGGCAATAAGATTAAAAGATCTGTTTAGCTCGCTGATCATCCTCAAATGTGAGCAAATATAATTTTTACAAGTTTAAAACGTTTTTAAAACAGTGCATGTTTGTAATGATTTACAGCGATTTTACCGTCTTTACTTTATCACCACAGCTGCATGTCAATGCAATAACAAAAGACGCTTGAATCCCGGTTTGTGGACGTTAAATCAGGTTTATTTTGTACATTAACATAACGGATATTCAAACAGCAGTGGATATTAATGTGTATCCTGTCACATTTGCCGTGGAAAAACAGTGCAAAGTTAAACGCGCATGCTGTGTGCCTGTGTGTGTTCGTGAACTTTGTAACGACATTGTGTGTGACTCATCGAAAGGCTTGAATTAACTACACAACAAATTCATTAAATAATGATTGGGAAAGTTCTTACTGTAGTATTTCTCAGAAATATTACCCAAGATCTGCTTCCTTCATATCTGTCACTGTGCTGTTTATCTGAAGCAGCCAGCAACAAAAACAGCTATAAGATGCTCAGAGCAGAAAATTACAAACTTCTGTAAGGTTTAATAAATAAACTGATGGATGTTTTGAGCTGAAACTTTAAAGACCCATTCTTGGAGACAAAAAAGGCTTATTTTAAATCTTAAAATAGGTGTCCTTTAAATGAATAATTTGCCCAAAAATGAAAATGTACTAACAATTAATTCAACCTCAATGTGTTTAAAATCTTTATGAGTTCAAAAAATTATTTTCAATTTGAAGAATGCTGCATAGTACTATGGGATACAGATTACCAACAATCTTAAAAATATATATTTTGTGTTGAACAGAGGAAAGAAACTCAAACAGGTTAGGAACAGGAGGAGGGTTAGTAAATGACAGCAATGTCAATTTTAGGTAAACTATTATTTTAATGCCACTGGTTTCTGTAACATCAAGGTTGCTGAATTCTACTTACTCCCAGCGCTGTTTATATAGAAGTTGATAACTAGCCTCACAATGTTGGTGTTTTATAACATCTAATTTTTATAAGGTGGGTTTTTATCACAACGCTGAACCCCCAACTTGGAGAACCAGGACATACACACATACACTACAGGCAATTTAGCTTACCCAATTCACCTATAGCGCATGTCTTTAGACTTGTGGGGGAAACCAGAGCACCCACGTGAACATGGGGAGAACATGCAAACTCCACACAGAAACACCAACTGACCCAGCTGGGGCTCGAATCAGCAACCTTCTTGCAGCACTACCCACTGCGCCATCCTACTGCCTAATTCCATATATATTCTCTTTAAATAATATTTGATTACAAAAAGATTTCAGATTAACCTCTTTTAATATGTGCACCCTAGCAAAATGTGTATGAGAAAATGATGCAGTGTTTTTTTGCTGCATTCTGCATCATGTGTTTGTGCAGCGTACAACAGTGTCCCGATAAAGCACCTGCTATAGAGCGTCAGAATGCATGCTGATTCCTTCAGAGGCGCAGTGAAAAAGGGTCTAAGTGGCCTTGAAATGGCCTTGCCATGTAATTACATGGAAACTTATCATCTCCACCGGTATTCCCCTCCCCATGTGACTGAACGTAGCCATTGATCTGTGGGCTGCTCCTTCATTGACCTAAACAAGAGTCTTTCTCAAGGCTTTTCCTTGGGGAGAAACAGAGAAGCCACTTCAGGGGAAGAAGAGGGTTGTTCCGAAACCGAGATCCTGATTCTAGACGCTGCTGAAAAAGGACAGCCACATGTGACCCAGGAAGCGGGCGGTGATCAGATGGAAATGGGGCTTGGAGGTCACCCTGGCCGAGCAGCTGACTCTCAGATACAGAGCGACACTACTGGAATGTTGGGCCATTCGTGTGGAACTAACCTTCCACTTGTGGCAGTTGTCCTTGAGTAATGAGAGTGTTTTGAGCATGGGTTGCTGACAGATGCTTTTTTTTTTCTTTCTTGTGCAGCATGACCAAGCCAGCTGACCTTTGACCTACCTCAGCCAGGGAGGATTACTAAATGAACAAAAAGCCTACAAGAGCTTTCTTAAATCTCAAATTGATCCTTTTTGAACTGAAAGAATCTGACAGTTGTGGTTTGGAGCTGTCGTAAAAAATGCAAGTGCAGTTCCTGTGACACCCAATCCCTGAACTCTGAGGTCAACAGAGTTTCAAACAATCCATGTTTCCTGTCACTACCTTCACAAGTGTCCATTAGTTCCAGACTTCTATGTGAAATGATTTCTTAATTAGACATTCAGCAAAGTGTTCATCCAGAAAGCAGTGAAGCATTAGTGAATAATGATCTGCAGATAAAAAGGAATTAGATCAGCGTCTTGGATGCATTTCGTTCACTCCAATTTCTTTGTACACGATAACCAAAAGCTTTTTTATGACTTGTTTTTGCTTGTGATGTGTGCAGCATTTCCTCAATGCCTTAGCACTTATCACTGGATTGATTTAGTTGGGATAGATAAGATAATGTATGCAAACATTTCGAGTCAACGAGGTTGCAAGGTGTGGAGGGCAGCAGAGAACTTGGCAGTCTTGAAAATTGCAGAACAAGGCCAAACTGACACTGTCCTTGGATTCCCTCAGAGAATAAATAAATACATGACGATGCCACCTCAGTGATATGTCAAATAAGAACAAGGTGCAAGAAAAACAGGACGGAGAGAGCAACAATCCAATTACAAATCATCTGTAATACATGCAGTACAATTATTAGAATTACGGGCAAATTTGTTCAACAGGCTGCCGCTGTTCACAAACTAGATGCCTTTACCTGGACAAATTATAAAGCAGCACAGAAAAGGTCAGTGGAGAAAAAAGCATATTGTTGTGTTCAAATTGGTTGATATGTTCAGTAGTCACCATTCGAAGTGAATCAAACCTTTTCATCAAAGTTGTCCTTAAACTATTTCTTGTTTGAACAAAACCAATCTTGTTTTAGGGCAACTTTGAACAACTTTTTTTGATCCACTTTAAATGATGACCACTGTATATATTCATAATACACACAGTACAACTATAATACAACACAGGAAAAAAGTTTTCTGTTTTACCAAATATTTGCTCATCCAGTCCTTATTCACACTATCCCTTTTATGCTTAGAATATTATATTAAGCTTAGATTATTGAGGTATTGAAGATTAGTTTGATTCTCACTTTGGTTTCTCTTTTATTACTATAGATATTGTGAAATCAGAAAGCTAGTTAAGGTGATGTAAAATGTCTTTATTTGCACAATAATCTACCCTTTGGTCTCTATCAATAACTGTTTATACTTATTTTATCATTACTAAGAATGTGTAGTCCTTTGAACTGTGATAAGTATTCAGTTATATTGAGGATAAACTCTGGCTTTACAGTTCTTGAAAAAGGATGGGCCTCAGTCTATCACAGTGACCAGAGGTCAAAGCTAACCCGCTTAAATGCATGTCAAGATCTGCTGTAGTAAAAGAAGTAAATAACTATAATGTCTGTGAAGTCTGTTTTCCATGTTTATTGTATCCATCCTGTTTCATAAAACCAGAAACAAAGACTGCAGAATTATGTTCCTTCTTTCAGTGTTATTCTTGACCAAAAAGGAGAGACAGGAAGATGAATGTACCTACTAAAGTATTAGACAACAATGTCTGCGTTGCAGGGATGATCTTGCCTGAACCTGCTGTACTTCCTCCTCCACTGATGAATCAGGATTCATTTCCTTGTCTTGTGGGAATGTGTTGTCATAGACCTGTCTCAGCTTGATTGATTCTCACACATCCCTCAAGAGGGAAACTCCTACTTCCCTTCTCGATCACTTTGGCTTTGCTTTTTTTATAAAATGTCCAAACTAAAACTCCTTTTTTTTGCAATAGCATATTTTTTGCACATTGTAAGTGGTTGGGGATTTCTCAGTGGTTCATGTGCTGTATAATCTTTGTGTAATTGCAAAAGCTCTCATCTCATAGCAGCAGGTCACGAAGAGTTCTGCTGGGCAAGGTTTTGTCTGAATTGCAAATATACAAAAGCCAGTAATATGGTGTACCACTAATCCTTATCTGTTTGCTGTATGTTTTATTAGCATCGTTCTATAGCCCCTACTTCTTTCCCTCCTATCATCCACCAGTCACCAATCCATCCTCTCTGGCAAATTTGAAGAGAGAACAGCAAGAGGTCAACGAATGTACCTTAACAGATGAGCAAATACACATTAATTATGTTGCGATGACTGACATCCTCTGGGCTGGATGAATCTATGGTTGAATCCAAAGATCCTCCCCCTGCCCTGCGGAGCTGTGCTTACGTTTAGCAGACTTAGTAAGCTGGTGTTCTGGTCCACATCCAACAACAGCTGTTGAGAGAAGAGGGACAGAGGAAATCAAAGACACTGACATTGCATGAGATGTCTTTCCCCATATGGAGAAACAAGAACACTGACCCATTCTTAATTACATTGGTTTTGTCAATGTAGCGAAACATCTATGTTCCAGGCATTAGTATATACACTACGAGTCCCAAAGGAATCCCGTCAGTTTGTCATTTCAACATGTTGATTCATTCTGTTCAAGAAACGCCCTGGTAAGCAAATCTAGCTGCAAGAATACTGTTTTGTTGAAAAAGTTGCTAGGGGTTAGACATTTGGTGAAAACACTGTCAGCATGTGCAAGTGCCATGCTGAAAAAAAGATGAACGGCTTTGTTTTGGTTGTCAAGGATTATACGGGTCACATGGGATCATAATGCAGAGATTAAATCGAAGTTATAAGATATTTCAAACATTATCTTGTTGAGTTCACCAAACGGCGTGATGCACGTAACAAACTCTTGTGTTTTTAAATCACAGTAAAATGGGCTATGAAGAAGGGTTGTTGCTGTTGGAAATTTTGCTTTGATGCGAATGTGAAGAAAGATCATCTTTAGGGAAAAACTAATCTGTGAAGCCTCTTACGTAACAGAATTATGAAAGAATCCATGATTCCCATCCTTCGTCTGCGTTAAACATTGCAAGTAAGTCACGTTCACGTAAGTCACGTGATAATCTTCATTATATTCAATGTATTGTTGACCTTTCTGATGCTGCCATCTGCGTTTATATTTAGCTCCATTTTTCTGCTTGGTGAGCACAAGGTGGAATGAAGTGAGTTGTTGCTGTTGTATAATCCCCATATGACTAACCACTGCAGCACAGATTGGACCAAGAGCATCTTTGAGAGAGAGGAAGCCCGCACATCCAGTCATCACCTGACTGTCCCCTTTTAAATGCCATTCACAATCAGACAAATAACCCTGTGCATGATTCAATTACCTTCAGATTCAGCACCAGGGGAGTGTGCTTCTGCGATAAGGCGGTAAGGTTATCGAATCCCACGTCTCTTGGCTCCAGTGTGGCAGAGAAGTGCCGAGAGGTGAAGAGAAAGAAAAAGGCTAGGGGTCAGTGCCTTCCATCAGTCTGCAGTCATCCTGTTAGAACTGGCTCAAAGCAACCAAGCAAATGGGTAATCACTGGCTATTGTGTGAAATTCATTTGCATAGTCCATTTGAGCTAAATGTGTTTGAAAGTGTGATGGTGGATACTGGAAGACTGTGACTGATGTGATCCTACTGCTCAGTTGTGAGCAAAGCGGAATTGGTGTGAGTGTCACATGTGGAGAGAGACTCCCTTTGCACTGTTTAGCCTTCCTTCAAGCTCTGTCTGTTGATAATTCTCCATCGTGTAAATGTCAAGATGTGCCCATGATATCTCCAGATATGCCCTCGGGCTTCCAAAGATTGCAGAAATGTAAAAAAAAAAACTTTCACCGCTCTTGCCATGTTTCCCCATCTGTTCTCTTTCTAAGGTGACGGTCTACTGAACTCATATTATGTCCTTCAAAATGCACATTATTGCATCCTCGTGTTTTATAGAGCTTTTCACTTCCGTTTGGGCTCTCTCGTGTGGTGCACTTATACATGCGTACATCCAGTGTTTGTAAGCTTGTCTTCAGCTGCTTGCAATTCAAGGCCTTTCATCACATTGAACTAGATCAATGTTTATGACTCTGATTGTTAAGCATTTTCCCAATATTTCTAAATGTGTTTGTCACTGAGCTTGTGAAACGGTGCTGTTGGGATTAGAGCTATTTGTCCCTCTTGGTGCTTATGGCCATAAATCAAGGTGTCTCGGGGGAGGCCAAGTAGCATAGTGCTGGGCTGTACAGAGTGAGAATGGAGGAACATACAACTGCACATTGGTTCCAATACAAATCTGGCCTACTTTGGCTGGGCGGCATCTGGCTCTGCACTCAGCGTTTCAGCAGGTGGGCTATCAGCACAGACTATAGCTCAACCTCTCTCATGCCCTGATAACACTAGATCCTCCACAAAACAAAGACCCAGCTGAGACCCAAATCAACTCTGTCTGATGTGACTTTTTCAAAATGGCAAGCAGCTATTAAGAGAAGTCTCTGGGATCAGTACCAGTATAATGATAAAATGTATACAATGGGGTATATGCACACAGACTTTTAATTTCAGACTTTTAACTTCCGGTTAATTGTCATCCCGTGTTTAAGATCTGATTTCTACGATACGATATGCTATAAAGTGAGTATCAGACCAAACAAGAAGCACTGCATTAAATTAAATTTGATCACGCCATGTCTTTAAAATATGGAAATTAACTTTACCCCAGTATTTACAATAGAATTTCTGCGCTAGCCTGCTGCTATTGACTGTGCCTATATTTAAACGGTCTTTCGTCTCTTATTACGCTTTAACAACCAAAATGGATGCTTAAGTCTATTTAACTGATTATATTTGAATTACATTACATCGATGCTGTAAAAGGAACCTTATGAAATTGAAAATAGTCACATGAAGCTTTCACAGGAAGTTTGTCATTGGCTGAAAAACACTGTGCATATAGTCCATTAAACAATTGTTAGTTGTTCGAATAAAGCCATTCCAGTCACTTAAATCCATTGAAAAGGAAAACCTTCCTCATACTGATTCATTATTATATGCTTGGGTGGACAAGAGACCCAAGGGATGGCTGACTGGGGTGACCTTACTAGATTGTAGCACGCAGCAAACTCAGCTGGCATCTTCTCTTGGTGTGCTGGAACAGCAAGTCTTTTATATCTTGGCAGACCATGATAGGCATCTCGTTCTCTTAAACAGTCACATGCCAACAACTCTCAAAAGAACACCAAGACTTAGATCAGCATAACAGTGTTACTACAAAACATATAGCATGCTGCTTCCAATGGTTTGCAACAATATTTTCAGTTTTTTGGGAAAATTGTTACCATAGAACATTGTTACAATGCATAGTTGTTCAGTTATTCAATAGCAGTCATAACGGCCACCTTATTTCTTGCACATGGACAAGTGTAAAGCATGCAGATGGAAAGAAGCCAGTTGCTAGGGACTTTCCATAGCCTAGTTCACAAACACAATACAACAGAATAGCAAAATAATAAGTTGTTGGGGTTGTGAAGGCATTGATGGGTGTGTCTTTGAAGACTCTAGTAGGTTTAGTGATGGAATGCCACACATGCTGCAGTGTACACACGTGTGATGATGACTAAGGCTCAGACACTCTCAAACCATTGCACATTGCCCTGCAGGTCAATCGCTCACAGACCCCAGAAAGAAAAGGCCTCTATCTTTTGTCCAAAGCAACCACTTGTTTTCATATGGGGAATTCCAGTTAGTAGATAAAACTGAAGCATTTGCATTGTCAAAACTTATTTTGGCCTTTTATCTCGTTCCTGTCAAGCATCTTGTTGAAACTCTACATTTTAATTCTGCCAAGGAAAGATAAAACATTCTTTCTGGTATTGAGTGGTTGTGTGTGTGTATCCTAGATCAATGTATGCAACAACAGAGATGCTCTCAATCAATATTTCAGACGTATATCACTCAGGTATGGTTAATCAAATAACAGATAACATGTGTTTGGTAATACTTCAGATTAAAGCACTACACCAATTAATTGATAAGAGTTTATGTAAAACTTTGAATATGCATATATTTTTACCAGTTAAGAGAAAATGCTACCGCACCCCACCATGTATATTTCTCTATATATTCATCGCATGTACATGCAGTGAACACACAGGTATTTTTAACTTTATTTTAGGATATTTTACTATTCTTTATATTTTTAACATGTATACGTAAACATCAGCCTACTCAAATCATAACCTTTGCTCAATGAGTGTTTGTATAAGATTAGGCAATTTTCCTTTCAACTTTCACCTATGCAATCATCCCTGTCTTTTCATCTAACCGACAAGGCAAGCGTAAGCACTATGCATAGTCAGGCGCCCAGAGAGTCATGTGACGAGCTTGCACGTGTTTGCTTGGGGAAGCGAGGCTCTAATGCAGCCTGCTTTACTCTACTCACTCCTTCTCCTACTATGCACAGAGACAGAAGGCGCCCCGGCCAATCAAAGCATGATCTGCTTGCATGCTTTGCATATCTGTAATGTCCCGGGCATTTCATCCAATCACGACTGCTTTTTTTGAACTATGCCTTGTAGTTCAGATTGCTTGGAACTGCTGCATACTCAGTTGCACATTGTGACACAGTTGTTCAGAGTTAGACTTTAGCCTTCAGGATATAATGAAGTCACATATTTCTGTAGTTTAAATGCTTCAGTAGTTCTGAAGCAGGATCAGCTTGGTCTTCAAGGTTAAAATGAACATTCAGAAAAGTGAACAATCAGCAGGAAAGTGAACATCTGCTAAGTAAATATCAGTAATATGCAAAATTTGAATTAGTACTATTTACAGCTAAGAAAAAAAAATAGATCACTTGAAAATTTTAGATTTTCTGACTTATTTTAGGTATGATAAGGTATAAGTTTGAGAAAAATGGTTTATTTTATAATATAAAGGTCTGGTAACATTTCTTCTAAATTTATAAATAAAAATATTGTTTAGTATTTATTTCCAAAAATTGACAGCTGGTCGAAATAACAAATGTTTTCCTTTGCTGTGACTGAAAATCTGGTTTATTTCACCCAATATTACCCAGCTAACAATTTTGTGCTTAATAGACATCTAAACGTAGACAGCTTGGCTAAAACAAGGTTAAGCTTGGGCTGTCAGTGAGAATCTAGTAGACATCTAAGAATAGCTCAAAACTAGACTAGTCCTCAAATGGACAGATTAGACAGACTTTGTATGTGTAGTCATTCATTTCTGTTTATTTGATGAATAGTCTAGTTTTGGCCTATTAGATTTTCACATGGCAGACTAAATTTAGCCCTGTTTTAACCAAGATGACTATGTTTAGACATCTATTAGACATCTTTTAAAAACAAAACAATGCTTGCTGGGTAATTACTTAATTTAAATCATTGGTATTGTGTTGTTTAAAATGAATATATGTGTGAAAAGATGTATTCAGACATGTATTTCATAGAAAAAAGACAACACCATTATTTCAGGTCATTCCAGAGAAACTGGTCATTTGTTCTCTTTATTCATCCATAGTGTGTATAAAATAAATAAAGTACTTAACTGGTTTCATTTTAAATAAATCTATTATATCATTCAGCTAAAGATGAACATTGACAGCCATTCAGAACACATTTAAAAGTGGTGGACAACAAAGCTCCACATGCACTTATAATAAACCACATTTGTTGTTGGATGCTAATATAGTAATCTTTATAGTTATTGTTCTTGATGTGAATTGACTTTAACATCGCTCCATATGCAGTGTGTAAGGATTTGTTTACATGGACACAACTGCTAAGATGCTAAAATAGCTCAGTCTGATCAATACCGAGTGTTTCTGATGTTGTCTCCAGAAATTACATGCTGTCAGGAAACATGCTGACTTTGGTTGCCAGTATTGTTTTTTTCCCAAGGTTTCTCGAAGGATTTTTTGGGATTAAAACAAATAATTTACCACCGCAATGCAGTTTTCCTATTCTATTTGAGTGAACATAATGAGATTGGCCAAATGAAGGCCACTGTTGAGTAGTTAAAATTGCAAATCAGTCTTTCTAGAATGAATACCACAACACATGGCATTTCACAACTTTGGGACTCTGAAAGTGTCATTCTGAAACTGAACCCAATGTTCCAACATGACAATCTTCATAAATTCTTCGCTTCAGCCCTCAGTGCATAAGCAAGTGTGCTCTGTGATTTGTCTCCTGTCAGTGCCCTGTCCATTCACATGGAAGCCCCCATTAAATCACCTACATGTCATAAAGCACGGTGAAAGATGCAGTGTCCAAAGACTCTAGCGCAAGCAACATGCTACTCGATTGATCACACACCAAAAAAAAAAACATCATGCATGTTTTAATGTCGGAAAACAATGTGTGAATTATATTGATTGCTGTCCTTGGACAACTGCAGCTAAAGGCACAATGCTCTTGACCTCCATACATCAGGGCATAATCAATGAAATGATATGACTGATGAAATGGACTCTTCTCTTGACTGATATCTCCAACACAGACCAAACTCCTCCAGTGTGACAGCTGTCAGAGACACCCACCAGACGCTCTGGGCTGTCAAATCCCTCCCGTGACCTTTCACACTCTTATAGAAGGTGGGCTTGTTGGCTTAAGTAACACTCTTGATGTTCCCCACTATAAAAAAGCCTGAATGTCACTGGATGTTTGTTTGCATTGCATCTGTTGCTTTCTTTCACTTACTACATGTTTGTGTTCATTAGTTTGCTCTACATATTAGCATGCTCTGTTTTATAGATTAAGTGTCTAAGAGCATAAGTGTGATTTTATTTGTTTATGAGTGTTGTCAAAGAGGCATAGTTGAAATCAAACTTTCGTTTTGACCTCAAACATTCAAACAGCATGTGTTGGGTCGATAGCCGGCTAGTCGGCACACAGTTCAATAGACTGATGGGGCCTCGGGGTGATTTCTGATTTGATTGAGAAGTTTTTATAGTCCTTCAAGGACTTGTCAATTAAAATGTATTAGTTTACATGCAATTCAGACAGTTTACCTCTTAATGGCAATAAGATTTATGTCTTTGGTGTAAATCAGTTTCTTTAGCAGGGTTGCTGGGTGTCAGTCTGAATAAAATGACTTGATTGGTAATACATTTTGATTCATGATACTGAGTAGGTTACTCGAAACTATCAAAAACCTGAGTGACTAGTAAAGCTGCAGTTGACAAGGGCAGCCAATCAATGAGTCTACTGTTGCAGGGGTAATCACACCAATTGTTTACATAGATTTTAATGCATTGAAGTATCATCATAAGCTTTCATTTTGATATAGAGCAAGGCCTATCTTAAATAATTTATATGTGATCCTGGACCACCAAACCCGTCTTATGTTTTTACAATTTCCAAAAATACACTGTATTGGTCTAAGATTTTTCTTCAATTAGAATAATATAAAAGATAATCTTCTATTTAAGATATTTTGTAAATGACCTACTGTAAATATGAGAACTTAATTTAGATAACTTAAAAAATGATTTTCTCAGTATTAAGATTTGTTTACTTCTGCTATATATTGTCCTAAATATTTAATTATAAAATAATGTGGTCCATGAGGGTCACATATTTTATTTATAGTTGAAATGTTGTTGTTTTTTCTCTCAATTAAGCTTCAAATGTAACCATTACATTACAATATTTCATTTTGGTGAAACTTGAAAGCTAAAATTTACCCATCCGTGGTCTTTCTAATAATTACAGAATTCTGGCCTAGTACTGAACATCAGTGTAGTTTGAGGACAAAAACCTGACAAATGTCTTGAAATAAAGCATCTGAACAGTGTCAGGTGTGGTATTGTAGTATAAGTGAGATATTAGAAAATAATGCACGCACGAAGTGTAAACACCCACTTAAGTATGAAATCTTTTCTAATAATTTAACAACTCATTGTTAATTATTTTGTACATAAATGTTGTAGTTTCAGTGTCTTTACTCACTTCTAAAAAAATTCTACAAAATTGTATTCTACAAAACAAAAAAATCTTTTATTTATTTCATTTTTTTATTCTGTTTATTTATTTTTTTAAACTGAAAAATCGGATCAAAAAAGCACCAATATCGCCAAACTTTATTAGACCATTTCAGGCAGCATGTCAATTGAGGAAATTGTGAATAAGAAGACTTTCTTCAGACCAAAAAAAGCTTTTTTTCCTCCAAAAATAAATAAATATATTATATAAATAAAACAGTAATACAATAAAATAACATAAAACAATTGTAGAGACAATAGGAGAGTTAAATTTAAATCATAAAAAATAAATAATAAAATTAAATCATAATTTGCAAATATTTAAAGAGGAAGGCAGACAATATATGATAAATGTTGATATTTAGAGTGATATTTAATGCAAAAATGAAAATGATGTGAAATTAAACATGCTCGCTAAACTTCTCCGTAAAAATAATGAACAATCCTGTCTTTTTAATTTGTAGCTGACACAAATTCTGTTTCTGTTAATGGACCAGCCAAACTTGATGCTGGTTGACGCTTATGTTTTTGACACCATATTCACGATTAATCACAATGAAATAATAGTTATACTGCATTATAAATATACTACATATGCTTCGAAAAGGATGCAACCACTTCCTGTGGTAGTTTATGATTGGTGTATATATTATCTGCACAAAGCAGGCATGGACTTTAGACATATGTAACTAGCATCATAAATGAGTCATAGATAGTGTAATGTAGACTGCACAAGCAGTTTCAGTTACAATTAGGAACATGCATCCTATCCTAGTCCGTGCATCCTTCTGCATTTACTTACCTGTATTTAACAAGCCAGAACCTTCAAATAATTCAACTTTCTGCTGTTTTATTTAACCCAGCAATGATTAGGGCTCTGAGGACCTGAGCACACTGCCCTCGGTCGGTTGAGATTTTCACTGCATGCGGGTAGAGCAGTAAAGCAGCGCTCTCTGGCTCCTCTCATCTCATTCTCTAGAAGATGG
Organism: Danio tinwini; assembly: GCA_903798205.1. Classification (NCBI taxonomy): domain Eukaryota; kingdom Metazoa; phylum Chordata; class Actinopteri; order Cypriniformes; family Danionidae; genus Danio; species Danio tinwini. The sequence continues at coordinate 8,396,552 of CAIGQZ010000690.1, read as the reverse complement.
CGGACTGCGCTTCACTGTTAGATGAGGAGCTCTCTTCATTTGTCTTCAATTACTTGACTGAAAACTCCGGAAGCCAGGTAAGTGAGGCACCATTTCTAAGAGAGCAGAATCGTGGCTTCTTTTCCTCGGCTGTATTTTTGCACGTTACTGTCTGTGGCGAGATATACTTGCATTAATTCATCGATGCTGTCAGAGCGTCTCAGCCGGCGTCTGGAGTCCCTGACGTCTGCGCTTCACGTGGAGTTCACAGGAAATAATGCATATATGCGAAAAGTGGCTTACGAAAGAATAACGAACAGATAATCGTTCTTTTATTATGTGCGCTTTCGAGGGCTGGCTGTTAGGCGAAGGTTAATGACTTCGCAAGTGTAATAGAATAAGTTCAAATGTGTTCATCAGTTTGCCAAAAAATCACACCAATTTCCCGGTCTTGTGTGTGTGTGTGTGTGAGTGTGTGACACGTGGGTGTTCTGGTGAACTAAGTTGCTTGATGCGATCTTGTAGTTTTAATGTTCCACTTTAAAGCGCACTAGTCTGTACATTTTGTGCAGTGTTTAGTGTGAGGATGATGAGAAGTATTACGTTTATTCTCTTTTTCTCTATTCTCAATGTGTTTGTCTTATGCATCGCATGGGATTATTAGTCGGTGCAGATAATTCTAATATTAAAGCAGGCGAGCAGTATTCGTATAGTTGCATAATTTATTTTCAGAATTTGCGGGATTTGTTTGAGCTACTCTTTAAGCTGGAGAACGAATGCAGTATACAGTTGAGAATGCGAGGGCACTGTAGGCCTATGGAGAATGTAACTTATACATACATATCGGTGCGAATTTGCACAATAGCCCAGAGAACTTTTTGCTCAATTGACGAAATGTATTGTTTTCGTAATCGTTTGCGTAACTGTTACAAAACCGCTTGATGCTCTGATTAGAAGTAGTCAAACGATCCCTGCAGCTCGTGCCTGTGTGTGCTGTTGATATCAATAAATAAACGTTGAGCATTTTGCACTTTCGTGCTTGTCATGTCAAACAGGCTGTTCGCATTGCACGTGTTTATTTATATATACAATACACGGAGAAAAGGGAGTTAACTTACACAAAATAAAGCTTAGGATACCTACTTTAAAACACTTTTTAGGCTACTAACGTTACGCGAAATCCGCTTTAAAGATGATTTCATGATTATGGCGTGAATGACATCGTTATTAATGTACTTTCATATAATACCACTTGCTGTTAAAATATGTCTTCTCATATCGCAAATTAAATCGTGTATGTTTACAAATCGCGCGCTCACTATACTGTGTCGGGTGTCACTGAAAGGCGATGACTCGCTTTAAACGGCTCCTTAAAACGCATGAACGCTGTGAGCAAATGCTCGGTGGTGTTTGTCCTTTGTCCTTGTGTCAGCGGGAATATTGTGAGTGCTGTAAATGTGCTCGTTTCAGGTTATTGGGTTGAACGCGCTGTCTGGTCTGTGTAATAGTACTCCATCCTCGTGACTGGAGTTACAGAACACAGTTGCTGCAGTCATGTGCTCGCTGCCGTTAGACGTAGTAGAAAGAGAGCGGGGGGCGGGGCTACACTGACGAGCGTTCACGACAGCCACACACTCCCTCCTCCGGGCGTGCATGTGACTGACTGACTGACTGACTGCTGCCGCTGCGCAAAGTGGAGCAGTTCAGATCACGACTAATAATTCACCATCCATCCACTCTACGAGGATCCAAACAGCGTTAGCTTCGCGGCTTTTTGATTTATACACGGTATTTATATTCATGAAGAATTTGGAGTCATGCTGGAACGCCTTCGAGGAATAAACTGAAATGGATTATTTTAGACTGAATATATTAAATCAGAGGAATTTCCAGTTCAATATTTATTATCATATTTTGAATTATCAGGAGAAATGTTAAGATTGACTGTCACTTATTACATTGTTACTGTTATTGTGACCAATAATAAAAAAAAGAGAGAATGTAACGTTACATAGCTTATTGATTCAATTTAAATTATTCTATGGGGGTTTAAAAAAGGGTATTCCAGAGAGCCACATAATTGATTTAGAATAATTTATTGTGATTAAGATGATTAATATAGTTAACCAAGTGCATTGCCAAGATACTCATAGCCAGCAAACAGAGAATGGTCCCATAGGGTCCCATATGTTTCCTGTTCTGTTTGGTTATTTTTGGGGGAACCAAATAAGAACTTTCTGTAAACAATCTCTGTAAGATCAATTAAAGATAACTTAAATGTTCAGTGAGGTTCTATTAACTTATAAGATATGATACATGTTCTCAAAGAAACATTTCCTAGCTAACCAACAGAGTATGTTCATGGTAACAAAATAAAATATTAGTTAGGAAAAGAAACATGGGAAGTTTAATATCCACAACAACCAATGATACTACAGTTTTTTGAGACCATATTTGCAAATGGAGGTACATTTGCATTTATTGTATGTAAACAATTATCAGACATGCTTTTTGTGACTAATTTTGTAATGGTACACGGGTCTCGGATGTCTGTACACTGGCAGACATGTAAACAATCATTGCAATCATTAGAATATCATTGTCTTCTAAACAAAGTTAATCTCTGTATGTCTATGACTAGGAACACATTAACTTGAAATTAACTCAAATAATAAAAAATAATCATTGCATATTGTTCAAAATTAGACATTTATTTCAGGATCAAAATGGCCTAATGTCAGGCGATTTATCTGCCTATCATTGCACCTTTAGTCTAGTCCAGTTTTAGTTTCTCCTTTCACTGCACGCTTAAATTGTGCTGTTGATATTTGCATATTCACTGCACTAAATCTTAACATTTGGAGATTTTGAAATTCATTGTACTGCACCATATTTCAGGCAAGCTCGCAGTTGTCGTGATGTGCGGCACTGCAGTACTATGTGTTCAGCTTCCGTGATATGGGCTGAGTCACCTAACTTGACAGAGTCAGGCAAATGTATTTACACCATGAAATGACTCCCATCATCCCCACCCCCACCCACCCCGCTACCCCAAGCTTGTGTCAGTCAGCTGTGCCTCCCCTCATTTCCCCTCCTAATTTTATGCTCATTTGAAATCATAAATATGCAGGGTTGACATAGTCTTTACAGCGAGTTCAGACAATTGACTCTGTGTCTGCTTGTTTACTGGAGCATTTTCCCTATCATTTGCCTTATCGCTGTGAAGTTGAACCATAAAATCGAATCAGCAGCACTCAAATGATGTTTTAGATGTTCTGGTAGGAGTTCACTGGTTTGAATTCACTTGACATCAGATTTGAAGAAATTGCACATTTTTAGTCTATTCATTTGAAATCCACTGAGAGCAAGAGTAAAATGAGATACCATAAAACATCACAGGAATATAATTTGATTTAGTTTTCACAGAAAGGCTTGAGCTCTGAATGTGGTGCGATAAATTGGCTGCAGCCACTAGATCGTCAGTTTATATTTTGCTCTTTTCACTCCAATTACTTTACAGTGCTGTCTCTTGCCTTGCTCAGGGCGCACTTGTATTTATTAGTAGGGCTGTTTCCTCTCCTGAAGCCCCAGAGGTCCATCATCTGGCTCCTCCATCTCTCTTTGGGGACGTGAGGAAGTCTGGGAATGCTCTGTAACAGATCAATGTCAATTTCAGACTGAAAGGAATAGGCTGTGGAAAGAAGGTACCTTGATATCAATAATGTACCCTTACTGATCCATCATCAGCTAAGAGCTCGGCTGGTATCAAAGGTTAAAAAACCCTTTATTGAGTTGTCTGGTAATATAGGACCAATAGGATGTACGGAGATACTTGTTTTCTGTAACTATAGTCCTCAAACTGCTGTAACGTACACTCTTAAAGATTCAGGTCAAAAATCTATAGTTGTACATTCACTTTAAATTAGGTCCATGTTCATTACATCAGCATTTATTTACACCTTCTTGCAATAATGATGCTTTAAAGAGGTAGTCCTCTCAGATATAAAAAAAATCTAGCATGACTTGCTAGCAAAGTAGAAATGAATGATATTTTTTCCATGCAGTTACAAAGAAACCTGTAGTTTTCGTTATTGACCCAGTTCATGAGGATTAAGCAACTGTTGGAATTTAGATGTTTTTGTTGTGTCATAGTGTAATTGCATGTTTTGTGGATCATTAAAACTGTTCTAAAGGAATCTTGTGGAACAGGACTATAAGACAAACTCATCGTGAATTGCAGTCAAGCATTTGATAGCAATATTTGAAGAGCCTCACAGCATTTAAAAACAGCAAGGATTTTTTACGATGCTAAATCATTACCTTAGTCATAAGACAGTAGAGGCCTATATAGCTATAAAGATATAACTACTTGGGCTGCACGATTCTGGCTAAAACGAGAATCACAAAAATAAAGGTTAATATAAGTAGGCTATTATTATTGTTATTTCTCAAATATATGGTAAAGCAGCAATAATAATATTAGGCCTATTTGTGTAGGTCTACTGTTGGTTAAAATGCTAAACTTTGTACAGACTTGGAATGGTGTAGACTTGAATAGACTTTAAATTTGTCCTGGATGTTAATGCCAATAAAGTGATGACATCAGAATACAACTATTCATAATTCTGAAGTTGAATTTTTATCTTTGAGACATATGCTTGCAATCTGTCATTGACAATAATATTAGACCATTTTTTTACTGGTAAAATGAGACATTTGTCATTATCAGATTCCTTCTTGTATTATATTCAATATTATGTAGGCCATAGTAGTTATACTGACTCTGTAATCATTTATTTTCATGCACAACACTTTGTGTTCGCTATGAAAGAAAAAACTTATCAAATGCTTGTCGTAATCATAACTAACTTGCGATATGATCATTTAAATGATGTGCACAGTTTTGGTTTTACTTTCACTTTGAGAAAAAAAAACATACATGGAAATCATACTTCCCTCGCGGCTCTTAAACGATCACGCTGTGCAACAAACTGGTTGTTATTTACAATTTTATTTCCTGTTATTCACAGCCTATGCAGATTCTGTTCACTAACGTAGACATCATTCGCGTGTGTGTCCTCTAGGTAGTAAACAGTCAGCTCACGTGTGATTGCACGGTTGTGAAAACAGCATTAAATTAAGACAGAAAAATTTTTTTTGGGTGGATTATACCTTATAAATACAGTATGTGACTCTTTTAACACCATTTGGAGGTGTTCATGTTGCTAAGCAACATATTTAAAACAATGTGAAGACTTGTAGGACTGCCTTTAAGCTTCTCCCGAACTTGAAATGATGCTGAATTAAGATCGTGTGGGGGGGTCGATTAAATCGTGCAACCTTAATAACTACCATACTATAGCTATATAACTATTTTAGCATCTATACCAATAATGTTCTGATTATTATTATTACGCTCTGTGATTGTCTTTTTTATACTTATAAAATGACATTTATTGCATCATTATCTTTCTACTTTTCATTTGCATTATAGTTATTGTATGTAAACTGCCATTAAGAGATCTGAAAATTATTATAAAGATTGGCCAGTTTATACTGTATTAAGTGACCTTAATTGCTATGTACTCACATGTAAATGAAGAATTTGCTACAATGTAACTGTACATAAATGCTTTTACATTGTACTTAAAATATTAGCTGCAGTTACATACCTAAAAAAACTACTCATATAACCAAACCTGTCAAAGAATTTTTACCATATTCCCACCTCAATCACACTATAAGTGCTGTGCAATATAGTTTAAACACAATAAGTACATTGTACTTTTTTTTCATGTAAGTACCTAGTAATTAATGATACTTAATAGAAAGTGGAATGGTTTAACTTAGCTTTAATTAAAAAGTACCTGTAAAAAAGGAATGTACACGGATTTGAAAGAACTGTTTAATGAATGTATTTTTAGATTAACTATGGATAGAAGCAGCCATTTAGGTTGCTGTAGTTTCACTCCTCTAATACAGCTCTTCTAAAACAACTTTGTTACAGCTTTCAGCGTTTTAGAAACAGAATAATGCTTTAACTGTATTATTATAAAGTATTCTGGAGAATTTTTACCCCGACAGCATTATCATCATCAAATCTCAGCAGTTGCACACACTTATTAAAGCACAGATGTCCTAATTTGACCTTGTTTGATAAAATAAATTGATTCAACCTTTGTATTCTGGAACGCAAGTTTTATCTTTATGTCTGGAGCACTAACATGTCATTGGATAGCGTGATATGCTGTTTGTTTGGTCTCAATTAAAGTGGTATGAATCAATCGAGGGCGCATGAATTTAGTAGGGCAACTGTTGGGACTATTTGCATGGATGCAGGATGGTTTGTGTATTTGCAAGCTAAACAAAGTTGCAGGTGTGGTTTCTAATATCAGATCATCCCCCCTGTATACTGTGAGAAAAATAAAAGCGCAGAAAGCTTTTTGTGTTAGATTCAGCCTCACCTCTGGTGAGTGCATTTGAGGATTATATAACGCACACAATGTACTTCAGATCAAATGTACCTGACTATGAGGCTCTGAATGTTCCTTATTATCTGGTCTCGGATTTTAGATCTTGTGGATGAAAGACACGTATGCTAATTGAGGCTGACTGATTTGACTAACAATTATATCTCAATGTTTTTCAGCCTTTTCGATAATACTTGGCATCCTAATTTATGTGTTTTCCCTAAAATCAAATCAAGTTTTTCATCAGTTCATAATTTAATCCACTCAAATGATTTAGGAGATTCCCATAAATGAATCAAAACTACAAACTCAAAACACTGACTTTCAGATTACAGATAACATGTTAAATTCATTGGAATGTTTACAGTGTTGCTTAATGTTTCAATTAACATCAATCATATATAATACAATTGAGTCCTGACCCCAAACTATTTATTATTATTATTCTATATTTAGTATCTTTGGATACATTTTTAACTCTTTTTAATACATTTCAGATAATGCAAGAGCATATTCATTCAGGCACATTTTTCTTATGAAATTGAGTGTGAAATTGTTTGTCTTACATCAGATGCAGCAGTGAAAGCTAGGTGAAGGTAAGGAGATTTCCGCATGTTTTGAAGGGGAGAGAGAGTACCAGCCTTACCATAGCAACATGACATCAGGGGAGGGCAAGCTCAGACTGGCAGGGACTCATAGTGGGAACATAAACTGTCATAGGATGCATGTCTATGGCGTAACTAAGTTATAGACCAACTATAGAATTGCCTTCTATAGCTTCTGGCCTACATTTTAAATATGGCATAAATGCTGTTTTGCCATTTTTATTGTGATTTGATTAAACTAACTCAATATTATAAATTGGTGATTTTTTTATTAGGGTCCCTGTTAATAACAATAATCAAGAACTGTTACCAAGCAGCACCTAATGACACCGGTATACCAAAGAATCAGCAGGATTAGACTGACCCAAGAGAAAACTAGTGCTCTGTCTTTAGATTAGCTCTACACCCATTTGTGTTTTTAAGGCTTGTTTTTTTACTCTTGAATGTAAAAAACTCTTAAGCGAAATTTGTTTGTATTGTGGCTTAGATAAAATGCTTATCTTGTGCATTTTTATACATTTTTTTGCTGGGCTTCAAAAACACCTTAATTGTATCAAACGTGATCATTAGTGTACATGTTTTTATACACAGACGTTTTATGATGCCCTCATTCATTCATTCATTCGTTCATTGTAATTATTGAGATTCAATGGTTTTAAGTTTAATTAAAATAATTTATTTGTTTTCATTAGGGCTGCGCAATATATCGTTTCAGCATCGATATCGCAATGGGATTATTTGCAATAGTCACATTGTGAGCATATGCAATGTTGAATTAGGCTTGTCACAATAACCAATATATTGACTTAACGCACAACACATGGACATCAATTCAATTATTTGTAGTGATGCAATATATATCGACCATGCATAAAAACAATTCTAGCAACATTTTAACTGATTGTGCAACATCTCTACCTCTACTGGAGTTGTCAGTATGGTTAAAAATACTATAGTATTTGCTATAAATTACGATATTATATTTTCATGTGGTTGTCTGACAACTGAAAATAGATCTGGTAGCAGATATTTTACTTTTCACCTTGCACTTTCTTGTTAACACAAATTATTATTCATTTAGGATATGCGTTTTCACATTCTGATTCCAATGCCTAATTATTGAATTGTTAAAATGACTATAATTAAATTAAATATTCTTAAGAATAAAATATGGTGTGTTTTTTGAAAGAGTGTACTTGCATTGTGATATTATATTGTCATTCTGGGATTGTATCATGAGACAATAAATGACAATAATATCGTTTATCGCAATATATTTTCGTGCAATATATCCTACAACAAAAAATAGATATCGTGACAGGCCTATGTTGAGTCTGGATTATATTTATCATTTAACATAATTTATCTTTTTTTTTTTTTTAGGCCTGTGACTGTGATTTTAAAAGCATTCAGGCATGGGAAATTGCACAGTTTGTAACTTTAAAAATTTAATAATTTTTATTGAATTGTTTATATAACATATTATTTTTAATTTTAATAGTTCAATCACTATATACCTGAATACATTTCAACTCCTGAAAACAATAAGACGCTGTTTATTTAATTTGTATCTTTTTCTTTATTGTATTTTTTTCTGTGCTTGTAGATTGTTTATTATATTTTATACACAGTCATCCCAATCAAAATTATAAACTGTTTCCAAACAGTTATTCAACTCATCTGGTGAAATTGTACTTATTATTATTATAATATATAATCGCAGAATAAAAAAAATATTGCAATGTTAGAGTTTTCCAATATCGTGCAGCCCTAGTTTTCATGTTTGCAGTCAGTTTTTATTTATTTGCATTTATGAATTCTGTAAAATGCATTTTACTTTTTAAGTTTCATCTTACTCCTGCTAAAATTAAAACATGCTAGAAAAATTGAGAAATTGTAAATTTCTCTCAAAAGTTTAATGTCCTCAAAATACTCTTTTAAATTAATATTTAATGAATTTACTTTACAATGTTTACTTTCATTCATTCATGTGCACAACAGTAATATGCCTATATTTCACAATTTCTTCAAGTTAAAGCATTTTATTTATATTATGACAGTATGTAATTGTGTTTTTCATGATATAACAACATTCTCTATGGTCCTTATTGTGATTTGATTAAGCGTAAAAGACTAATTATTAATGTGTTTTGGGTTTCCTTCCATGTTCTTCACATAATGGAAATCATAGGGCCCTATGTATATAGTCTTGAGTTAACAGATGTCTCTGATTAGTCCCAAAATTATGCATTGATGTGATGATTGAGTAACTGAATTTATTTTTTGCTATGTCATACTGCAGTTGCATGAATTGGATTACAAGATAAACATGTATGGCAGGATTCAAACTAACTTTGAGTTGCAATGTTGCTGTGATGTGTGTGAAAAAAGATTTTACATAACAGCTTCTTAAGAAAATTCTCATAATTGAAAAAATAGGAGTAATAGATGAAAGTTAAAGGATAGTTCACTCAAAAATTAACATCATTTTACTCGCCCTCAAGTCATTCCAAATCTCTATGAGTTTATATATTTTGTTGAACACAAAAAAATGTTTTGATGAAAGCTGAAAACCTTTAGCCACTGACTTCCATAGTAGGAAAAACAAATACTATGGACATTTAAGGACACTATTGCCTTCCATGACACTAAAGACAATACAAAGTGTTCCATCACAGAATGTTCTGGCTCGTGACAGCAACCACCGAAAAAGGCTGTTCATTGGCTTTCTATCCCTCTTGTAATTTATTGAGCACCTAACTCTGAAAACACCATAAGAAAACCGGAGTCTCTTTGACTTTGGCCTAATTCAACAATGAACCTTTGACTTGATATGCTTTGCCAATTTTTGTCTGCCACTCTGGAGTTTGTCAGTCTTGGGCAATTTCAGCTGGCTGTGTTAGTAGTTTGCTCTTGGACTGAATGCCCTTTCCACATCCATTCTATTTCATTCACTTTTAATTTAACTATGAATTGAACTTGAACTGACTGTAAATCTTGTTTTGATTCTGCAGTAATTGTTAGTTTCACTGTTGTTCAAGAACCTGAACCCATCCTCCACCACATTCCGGTTTGTTTTGAACGTGTTAAACGTGGGTACAAAGACATTTTGAAACACCAGCATTCCTTTCACTAGTGAGGGCTTGTAAATGATTGGATTGTAGACACTCCCATAAAGGTGCCGGAAATTTCTTAATAAGGAAGTAGTGTTATGATGCAATCTGGGAAATATATGTAACATCAAAAAACAGCTATTCTTAACAGTTTTTGTGTTATTTTGCCATTAAAGGGATAGTTAATAGTTAAACATTTTAATTCTGTCATCATTTACTCACCCTTCAAACCTGTTTGAGTTTTTTGAAGAAGATATTTTGAAGAAAGCAGGAGAACTGTATTTGTTTTTTTCGACTATGGATGTCTAAACACATTAAGGTTTTTAACCACTTGAGGGTGAGTTAATAGTGAGTAAAGTTTCATTTTTGGGAGAAATATCTCTTTAAAATATCTAAAAATCTACAATTAATGCTGGCTATGGTAAATCTGCTAATTTAAAGATTGCCATGTTCACACATAAAGTATGGCCAGTTTCCACTGACCTTCCAATTCACCTTTATAAGGCCTGCGTTTCCACTGCCAAGAGGGTACCAATGGTGGGTGTGCTCTACGACAGAAAGTTTCAGTCGGCGTCGTTCTCGTTTGAGGAAACGTCTAAAGCTGTACATGTCCTTCACATATCATATGAGAAGCACGTCTGACAAAACAGATGCTTTATACACATAAATACTTGTTGTTTATTACTAACCTTTCTATGAACATAATTTGATTATAACTACAGATCAATGATAGTGCGAAATAGCCTACTGTAACGTCTGCAATTATATCAAATAAACAAATAAATGCAATATATGAACACATACAGCCCATTACAGTATCCGATATGTTACCAATTACAGAAAAACTACACACAGCATACATTTAGTCCTTATTTGGGTTCAAAAACAACACAAAACATACAGCCCAGTCAGTGCAAACCTCTCACCTGTATCTTTAATCTGTAACCTCTTGTTAGAAAGTAATTTCGTCGTTCCCAGTTTATAATAGTCCAAAAGTCGAGGATAATAGTTATACATGGCAGTTTGTTCATGTTTTAGGTTGCTGAAAAAATCATTTGCTTCTTTGTTTTTTCAGGCTTTTTCCTTTGTTTATTCGCGCTTCAATCTCGTGTTTGTATGTTTCTGAAAGGATTGGATGTCAGAAGCACTTAAATAATAATGTGCACGTTAATATCATCATCTCAAGAAGTACATTATTTCAAATATAGACGTGCACTCAAGCTCTCTGGTGAAAGTGAAACCGATTGCGCTTTAGACAGCCTTGTAAAGAACTACGGGGCACAGGGTAGATTCTGCTCTTCTTGACTTTGTGGCTGTTCATCAAGATGACAAAAAGGTTTGTTTGAGTTCGGGTCGATCGTGGCTCGATATTATATCTACATATGATTACGGTGTACTGTCTCGGCCGTGTATTTAAAAATAGCGCTTGCTTGTTTTTCATTCTTGTGTAGAAGCGAGTGATTAATATCTGTAAATCATGTTAAAAAAATGTTAAGCTTGCTCGCCTTTTGTTATCCTTTTGTTGTGCTAGGTACTCTTTCGAAAGGGTACCCAAAAAGTGGTATGGTACGGTTTGCTTTTTGGTACTTTTTGACAGTGGAAACGACCATAAAAGCGTACCAAACAGTACTGTACCGTACCACTCAGTGGAAACGGGCCATAAATAATGAGTAATTTTTTCATTTTTTGAAAGAAATATTTCATTTAAAATATCTAAAAATCTACAATTAATGCTGGCTAAAGTAAATCTGCTAATAAATGATTACTATGTTCTCACATTTATGAAGAACTTAATTTCACTGTGTCAAAAGTATTGCACTGCTGTGTTGTAGATTAGTGAGGAGATAATTTAGAGCCTTACAAGATAGTTTTCCTTAAATGTTGACTTGCAGCATGATTCTCTTATATGAATTATTATATATAATATAATATATTATATATAAATTCATTTTTCTGCATGCATGCATAGTTAGTTATATTGTTATTGTCTAAGCAACAGTGCTGTCCATCTATGGCTCACTCAGCCATTCACAGTTTGAGCTAAACTGAGACAAGCTCTGGATACGGTAGTTGTTCATTGCTACAGGGCAAAATTTCAGCAATCACTAGAGAAAATTCCAGTCAGTATTATTCTGTGTCAAACACTTGAATTCTACCCACTATACAGACATACTGTGTTTCTCCTCTTTTCCTTTAGCCCTTTTATGTACTTTCGCAGTACTCTATGTGCTTTTCAGACTCTCCCCTGATGCGGCACAGCTGTGTGTGACCCTATTTCTAGACTTGATGCCTGGACGAGAGCAGTAGTCTCAATGGGTTACATTAGCATTTTCATTATTTCATTTTCATATCTGCCTTGCTCTATGATATCACTGCTATAAAGATTTGATTAGGAAACATCTAACAGGAATGAATATCTATAGCAGGTCTAACCCATGTTATTTTGGGCCCTAGTCATTGAATATCAAGTATCTAAATCCAGTTTATGTGTAGTATTTGCTGATCGTGAATGGACAAGGAAGTCTCAGTTCTTCTCAGAAAAAGAGCCACATGAGGAAGACAAACATTGCTGGAGGTTCTTGAAGGAAGTTAACCTACCTGTGATGGGTTATTGATTTCTTTGAATGCATTTCCCACAGGTTATTTCACCCAAAGAAAACCATTCGCCCTCAGACACCATTTTTTCATGACATGTCACTAGAAATGTGTTTTCTTCTTTTCTTTCAGTCTTCAAGCTGACCTGTGCTGGAATTTTTCACCAGATTTCACATTGTGAACCATGCATTGCAGATCTTTCTTAAACAAACTACTAACTGATTTTAATGGAAACTTAAAATTCTCAGTTTAAATTTAAGCTTTTAAATGCCCACAGACTCTAGCAGCCAGCATGATGGCATACAAAAGACTGGTCACATGACTAGAAACAGTTGCCAACTTGTGGTAGCTCATATAATCCTTCCTACTTAGGAGTCAGGTCATGGAGGGGTTGTAGAGATGGTCTTTCATGTGAAGTGTATGGCTTTGTTTTGCTAGTGTCACAACAGAATGGTCTTTTACTCTTGGAGTGACCGGAATGTATTTGGGGGTGTCTCTTACGGAACAATTATTAGGATGGGTGAGGTACACTGGAGTGTTTGTTTCTTGAGGTTTGCACATAAATCTAATAAAGCAGGGATTGTTTAGGACCTGAAGTAGTTTTCATTCACACCTTCACGCAGCTGTCAGACAGTTGCCCACACATCAACACTGGGTGTCTTTACAGACCTAAAGACAAAACTAAAATAATTCTAATGGCTGTCTGTTTTAAAAATACCTAAGGTATTAAAGTGTAGTTCTAATTGCATAGACAGGAAGTGTCTGTGCGCAAATGAATGCTAAAAACGCCACCCTGTTTTCCAATTGCAGAGCTCTTGACTTGTATAAGTGTATCCTACAATTCCTGACGCCCACTAATTCACAATGACAGAAAGCCTAAAGATGTAAACTCCCACTCGCTTCCACAAATACATCAAGTTGCTCTTAAGGTGACACAGAGCTTTCCCGATTTAAGCGTCACCTTTCAGTGTAGCATCCATAGTGCTGGAGGGGGTGTTTTGCTTTCATTACAGTGTCTAACACACATTAATATGCAAAGCCTCATACAGTGGTTTGGTATCAGACACTGCTTTTCTTGCATTAAAAGCACATGAGGATCAGAGAATAGGCATATGCAGTTCACTGCTATCAGTAGAAGGTGTCTGAGGGAGCCATTAGTAGAATGGCTGAGCTGTTAGTGCCAGAAAGGATGTGCCCCAGAGGCCCTCAGCTGAGCTGACCCAAACGTGGGTTATACAGTATGCAGAGAACATCTAGACTGTGTAGTGACAATGGTACCTATGGCTGGGTGTGGTAATCTGTTGATGAGTGGGGTGATATAGTAAAGAGGCCTTTGAGATGAATTACTCACAAGCAATTTTTGTTTACATGGCACAAAGTCCCATAAGGCTTTCACAACACAGCACTGCTTTGCTTATCTTTTATATGGACACGGGAAAGAGTCCATATTGTTACTACATGTTCAAATGCAATCTGTGAGCTGTAAACAGTGTGAAGTAGATGTAATCTAAGACCTTTGTGGTCAAGGTAGTTTCAAGTAAAATTTAATTTCCTTAGGTCATATATATGATGATGCTCGCCGTTGCTCTGTTTACCCCAGCATGAGCAATCCAGACAACCACAGAATTAGGCTTGTATAGAAATGATAGCAATAAATGGAGGTCCAGTCAGGTGTACGTGGGGTCATATCAGTCATTGGATGTAAGAAATGCACCTCACAGACATCTTGTATTATTTACTTTGAGCTTTAGGGGCATCTGCAGCTTTTGTCGCAAAGCCTGATCCAGTTTTGACCTGTCAGTCGGAGATTTACTACCGAGCTCTTAAACACGGCAGGGTTTTACACAGTTTTGTGGTCATAACAAAATGAAGATGGACATTTCCTATCCTCACCAGGATCAGGTTATTTTCTGGGCTAAATTATCATCAGTTTTCAGATCCAAGCCTGGGATGAAAAGCACTGTCACCAAATGACGGGGGCAGATCCATCAAAAAGAACAGGTGTTTTATAGCCCTTAGACTTTGTCTGGCAGATTATATTTACATGTGTTATGGTTCCCTATAGCAGGATGTAATCTGGCATGATTGAATTTGAAGGCACGGATTGGGACAACAGAGCAGGGAATTGGTTGTTTGTGGAAACTCAAAAGACAGTCCCCTTTGATCAGACAGCTGTGAAGTTCAAAGTACCCTTGCTTGTACGGAAGAGCACATGTGCTTTTGCACACGATTAGATAGCAGATGCATCATCAGAACCTAAAGCTTATCGTTGGCGTCTGTTTTCAAGTCTATTGAGGCAATATTTCTTGGATTTCACATTTTCCCGAGAGGCTCTAGAATTGTTGCTTTAAGAAATGAATGCCCTTTGTCTTTATTTGACTCAATCTAGCATTTATTCTAAATAGGGTTCTGTGTGAACTACAAAGTCATGTGCATGGTGACCACACAGATCAGTGACACGGCTGTGTCAACAGGACTGTTTAACTGTACAAACAAGCTTTCTGCACTGATCATTTCTAATTAGGTATTTTTTCACCTAGCTTTAACACTAATATAATGTATTGTTTGCTGTTGTAGAGAGAAAGTGATTTTTACTTAAATAATCTTTAGCCTTTTGTAGTAATGTTTGTAAGAAATGTAAGTATTTATTGTGAGTGAGTTTGCACCTGTTTAGAGAGGATAATGGCACTGGAAAGGCCAAGTTAGGGAAAGACTAGAATAAGACCTAGGGCTTCCTAACCTCTTGAACTGCCAGAGCTTAACCACTAAGCACTAGTTATCTCCTCACATTTAGTTAATCTTCATTTACAACTTCTATTTTGATTAATTCTTCTTGACCCTTTGCACACTTTGCAAAGTAAGACAAATTCTAGTACCTAAATCCATCCAGTTTGTTTTTGTACATTAATTTCATTACATTCAGTTCTTAAAGCTTATGTTGTTATTTTAAGAATCTTCCTTGGTGTTGGTGTCGTTTAAGGTGAAGATGGGTTAGTCAGCCCCCCTCCTCTTTCCTTCCCCCAGACATCTGTGGTGCAGCAAACCTCTGGGAGCGCATCTCTCCACATCTTTTGGTAATGAGAAGCACCCAAATGTCAGTTGCAGCCACTGAAAATGAACGAATACAGACCGATCGCCATCAAGAATGGCACAACGGCCTTCTGAAACAGGCAGATTGTCAACCAGCCTGCTTCATTTCATCCGTTATCACTTAGATACAGACAGCACAATCTGTGGCCAGGAATTATTGTGACTGGGACGGGAATCTTAGACCTGTAACTCAAGTTGCAAGTGTGTAAATTATGTGTGAATCTGTTTATTTGTTGACCACATAGCTTGGCCGTTTAGGGTCTTAGTGAGCAGGAGGAAAGCTGTATGGGTGGGCTGTATTGTGGGCAGGTGATGATTTACCAGGTTGAGATGATGAGTGCAGTACTAGCAGAGGTGAGTAATGACTTGGCGGCTTGGTGATGATGTGTCACAGAGGCATTCCTCAAGTTGTTTTTGGCTCCCAAGGACATCTCTGCTGATTGTGCTGGCAGAAGCCCAGCTAGACGTTGGCAAGTAGCTGGGGGGCTTGTGTTTGAGGGCTTGTCATTTGAGTACACTTTCAATTGAAATCTCTCCTGCTGTGTGCAAATTCAAGCTCAGATGACACAACAGAACATTGTGATTCATGTTCGTAACAAGTTTGGATTAAAGTGATAACATGTAATGTTTCAACAATGTTTTTAATTGGAATCTATGAGAACTTGTCATCAATGCCTATTGATGGACATCTTACAGATTCATATGATAGGATCTTCCAAAATGGCATTTACAGGTTGTAATGGATTAGCTATAGGTCTGCCATAGTATGTGAGTGACGCAATATTGTTGTGGGCAGGGAGTGGTAGTGTGGGCAGAGTCATAGCTTCTGTTGCGTGTAAACAGACTAGACCTTGACAAGCATAAATAGCATGTGCTTAGGAGGAAAGCACAGCATCTGTCACGACCTTGTGGCATTTACAAAACATGGCAGCCTCTGAATATGTTGGACAAAAAGTACTTAACACTTTTGCTGTTTGTTTGCTTATATGTGCAAGTCTTTTGTCTAGAGTTGTGACAAAATTATTCCTACTCAGAAGTTTAAATACAAATTAGTGTTTAATGTTTGTTTATATAGCATTGCTTCTTTAATAAATAGTTATGACCAGTTATTGGATTGCTATTGGATTGCTACCCTTTAAAATGCAATTAAACTGAAAATCAGTTTTATAAGTTTAATTTAAATAATAATATTAATGAATTAAATTTAAAATGTTAAAGAATTTTTAAAGGACTCTTGAATAACCTGGAACGATTTCCATTCGTTCCTATCCCTACTTTTGTTTTTTTGTTACAGTCTGTGTTATCTGCTTTTGCATCAAGGGTGTCAGTGCCATCCTTTAATTGTTAATATAAACTAATGACTTATTTCATGGTTATAATAGTGACCAAAGGTTCATCGAGATAACATGAACAGTGTTTTGAAAGTGAAAGCAAATGAATTCTCTGTGCTAATGTGCTGATTTTTACATTTTTTTAAAGATGTGGGCCTTTTCAGATGACTGTTGACAGTGCTATCACTTAACTGACTGAATTACAGCTTGGGAACTGATGAAGTAATGAAGATCACCAGTGGCTTTTTAAGGGAAAGGGTAGTATTGCTGCAAGGGGATAGCGGCAGGCCTCAGATGCCTGTAAAGGCACTTTGTTTAATTAAATGCATCTATAATGAAATGACCATTCAACATTACAACTGTGATGGGTGTTCGAACCAACACAAGAGGAAATATTGAGTAATTTGAACATAGCTTAATGTTTTATGCAGTTCATATTTCTACATTTCAGTCATTTATGGTTACATAATTACAGAGTCATTTGGTGCATTACCAGCTGCTGTAATGTATATTCTGGCTTTAAGTTCTGTTTTTGTCTATTAAGGGCTCTCTAGGCACCCTCCGTTCATTTCGCTGTCCAATTAACAGGTGTAACGACGTGTTAATATTCATTAAGGGGTTTCCAGTGGAGTAATTGATAATCATGATGGAAGATGAGATTTAAGAATGCCATCAACAAAGGGTTTGTTTTAGCCAGAGAAGCTACAGTGGGAAGATCAGATTACATGTTTATGAGGTCCTCATTCTGTGAATCTGGATCGTACAAGTATAATAACTTTTGGGGGAAGAGGTACACTTTCTCAAGACTTTTGCCAGATGATGGAGGGACAGGTAATGCAGATCTGGCTGTCACACAATAGAGCACATATCGTCCTTGCACTGAGTTTGCCCTTATCGCTTTGTGTTCATCAGCAAAATTTCAGTAGGTGATGTCCCACTTTTGGCTGTAAGCTCAAAAGGGAATCTGGATTCACCTCAGGCGACAGCTGTCTGTTAGGCACAAACACCACAGATAGAAGCACACAGTCTGCTCCTGTGATGCCAAAGAGAGCGAAGAGGATTTGAGATGTGGGGCAAAAAGGAAAAGCAAGAGAATAGGAGCAGTGAGCTGTGAAAGAACAAACGTGATGCACCTTGTAATGGTGCTGAGATATATAGAGACTTAGAAAGGGGAGGAAAAAACCATAGTCCATAGAAAGCATCCAGCCTTTGCTTTGGCCTGCTTGCTTTTCTGTTTACTGG
The DNA here is from genome assembly GCA_903798205.1 of Danio tinwini. Classification (NCBI taxonomy): domain Eukaryota; kingdom Metazoa; phylum Chordata; class Actinopteri; order Cypriniformes; family Danionidae; genus Danio; species Danio tinwini. The sequence continues at coordinate 8,378,127 of CAIGQZ010000690.1, read as the reverse complement.
TTCTCTGATCTCTCTTTCCTTTTAGCATTTGCTCTTTCACCAAATCCCTTTGCCCCTCACTCCCTTGTACCTCTGCCTCATGCAGCTCTCTCTTCAGTCACGTGTAAGTGGGTCGACTAAGGACACTACCACCGCCTTTAGCTTTTCGGTCTCACACACTGATACCAAAGTAGCTGAATCAAGGGGCCCTACTAAGATTCAAAGGTAATGACTGACCACTAAAGCAAATAGTCGTTGTACAACACTGCTGATCAGATGGCAGTAGAATAATAATAATAATGAGTCCTTACGTTTTTATAGCGCTTTTCTGGACACTCAAAGCACTTTACACATTGGGGGGAATCTCCTCACCCGTCGCCAGTGTGCAGCATCCACCTGGATGATGCGATAGCAGCCATATTGAGCCCCACTACACACCAGCTGATTGGTTGGGAGGAGACAGAGGGATGAAGACAATTGTGATTTGGGGATGGTTAGTAGGCCGTGACGGACAGAGGCCAGTGAGCAAATTTAGCCAGGATGCCAGGGTTAAACCCCTACTCTTCTCAGGACTTACTGGGATTTTTAATGACCACAGAGAGTCAGGACCTTGTTTAACATCTCATTCGAAAGACAGTGCTTACTGAGCAGTATAGTGTCCCATTCATTATACTGGGGCGTTAGGACCCACACAGACCGCAGGTTAAGCGCCCCCAGCTGGTCTCACTAACACCACTTCCAGCAGTAACCTAGCTTTAACATGTGGTTTCCCATCCAGGTAGTGACCGGGCGCAGCCCTGCTTAGCTTCAATAGGTGACCATGTGAGAGTTGCAGCGAGCTTGCTGCCGGGAAAAAGAACATAGTCCCTTCCTCCATCTGGAAATAAAAAGCTGCAAAGAGATGGACAGAATTTTGGCAAATAATGTTTCACTTAGTGTGTACTCAACAGAACTCAAATGATTTGTAGTGTGTATTATAGTATATTTGTAATGTGTATTATAACCATGGTGATACAACCTTTTTTTCAAATGACAGACCTTGCACCTCTGGAATAGGTAAACATTTTTTTTTTTTATGTAAAATCAAGTTCAGTCTGGTCTATGTCTGTTGTGAACTGAATGCCGAAGGGGTGAATGGGTCAAGATTAATTGCCTTCAGAAACTATTGTGGATTTGTTAGTAAATTCGTTACAAGACTTGATCACATTCCACTTCATTTTTTCAGCAACACGTTTAGGCATAAGCTACTAATCAAACCTCATTGAATTACTAGCAGACAATGAATGGGTCAGAGCATTTTGGCACAAAGGGTATGTCTCATAGACAGTCTCTACAACATGGTTAAGCCATCCAAACTGAAAAGCTGCCAGGGAACTTCAGAGCCCTCAATCAAAGTCAATTAAAGGTTTTCCTATTTCATTTGGCAGTCTTTAAATGCTTTGCTCCTTGACTTTACTTATGTTATATCTTCAAAGATGAACAAATTCATCTTTCTTATCACAGCAGCAAAACAAAAAGGGGGGTGAGGCCAATGGATTACACTGTACAAACTAGCCCATGCTGAATTAAAGCTCTTTGTTTTTCATTTGAGAGCCCAGTCTGAGATCAGCTGAGCATTAGGGGCTATTAAAGGCTTTTATGATGTGTCCCTAGTGGAGCACAATACAGCAAAGGTTGTGCTGTTTGAAATGAAACATGCATTCATGCACCGTTCTCCTCTAGTCTTTATTATTAATGGGTACTGCCAGAGGAAAAGATCACGCTAATCTGATACTGCAGGGTGGACTCTAAGATATGGTTGGTGGGATTTTGCTTTTGAAGTCTGGTATTGTTACTTTAATACTGGAATCTTTCCTTTTGCCGTGCCAACAAATTTGGAGAGATCTGTTACCCATGTAGTCACAAGCCGGAGATCCTGAAATTTGCACCAAAAGGACCTGACCTTATGCAGGAGGAATGCTGAGACTAACACTGCAGGTTGTCAAGGGATATGGAGTACAAATCCAATGTACTCGCACCCACACTGAGGAAAGAGTGCAGGTGGCAGCCCGGCAGTCTGGCTTTAGAATGATACCTGGCAGCTCTTGACAGACTAACAAACAATTTTAGGAAATTAATCAGAGACTCAAAAACTCAGATACTGTAAATATAGAAAATGTATACTCAGTAAAATTTTTTCTTGTTGATACAGCATGTCAACCCAAATAAAGTTGGCTTTCTGATTTGAAACATTTAGTCACTTTGAAAGATAACATAAACTGCTCATGATGGAAGGTTTTGTCTTGGTGGGCTGCCAAAAGGAGACTATATTAAAGATTGTCAAAGGGAGGAGCAATATATTCACTTGGAATTAATGTGGCTTTAAACTGTTATGGTTTAGTATGCATAGTGTAAATGCTATAAGGGGCCTAGACCTTGCACTACTCACTGAGATGCTCTGCCAAATAGCACATTTTTGTAATGTATTGTAATGTAATGTGTATTTATATAGCATATTTATTGTGTATGGCCATACACCCAAAGTGCTTCACAATTATGAGGGTGAGTCTCTCCACATGGATGCGACAGCAGGACAATGGCGCCAGTGCGCTCACCATAGACCAACTATTGGTGGAGTGGAGAGACAGTAATAGAGCCAATTTAGTGGGTAGGGATGATTGGGAGGTCAAGATGGGTAAGGGCTGATGGAGGGAATTTGGCCAGGACACCAGGGTTACACCCCTACTCTTTACGAGAAGTGCCATAGGGTTTTTTTTATGACCACAGAGTCAAGACCTCGGTTTAACATCTCATCACAGAAAGATGGTGCTTACTGACAGTACAGTGTCCCACTTCCAACAGCAACCTAGTTTTCCCATGTGGTCTCCCATCCAGGTACTGGCCAGGCTCAGCCCTGCTTAGCTACAGTGAGTAACCGGTCTTAGGGCTGCAGGGTGATATGGCTGTGACAATGATTGGAATGATTACAGAATTAAGGAATACAAGGAAGCAATGTCAATGCATTTCATTTATATGGCACACGTTGAAAATATTTTTTTAGAAGGTGATTCCGTCATAAGATGTTGGTCACATGATCAGTTTTCTTGCAGCTGTAGCAGAAACAAAAAAGTGGAATTTTGGTCACAGACATTTTTTTCTTGATTCCAGAATTACTGTCTTCAAGAAAGAATACAATGAAGGTGATGGAAAGGCTCCCCTGAATCTCTCCTGGCTCTAACTGTCAGATAAAGATTCCACTGTAGTTAATGGTCCTTTGTATCCTGTGTTGTGCAATATAGGGTTTGCAAAGCCCTGCAAAGGGATGTGGATAGTGAAATTGCAATTTTACCTGTTAAGAATGCAGTTAAAAACAAGAAGACATTGGAATTTCTATGGTCTGATTCATAGCACTGCAACCAATCTGTCACAGCCATCAGTCCCCCCTCTGTTTGGGGGTTGAACCTAACGCATGTGTTATGCTGGTGTAATGTCCTTGACATGACAGCTCCCTTACATTATCACAGAAGGAAACTGAAGTGGTAGAATACCCCCAACATAATTATCCATAATAATTGTAATATATTAAGGTCTGAATGTAGCTTGTTGCAAAAACCCTTGATAGATTTATTGGTGTTCTTTAAAATATCAACCAAGACTAAGTAAGCAATAGCACTGTTTAATATTTGCTCCCATTCGGAGATGAGCAGCACGTGAAGGCCAGGACATGACACATTTTGCTTACAATTCATGTCTGAACATCACACTGTAACAAACTGCTTGCTTCTAAAGCAATGGCTTAAAGATGAGGGCTGGCAGATGGCTTTGCCTTCTGTTTGAGCATTAGGAATTCAGGGTGAGTCATCTTGCCGCTTCAGAGCTCACCCAGAAAGCCAGTGTAGAGATGTCCTGTGGACCACTCACAATTTTCCTGAAGACCACTTGCAGCAGTGCTGACTCAAAAATCAGAAGTGAGTTTTTTTCTGGAAGAAGCTTAATCACTCTAGCCACTGCCTCAATGGGTAAACAATTGCGAGCATGGAAGCAGTTGCCAGGCAGTTTTTTTTATGGACTGATTTATCATAGGGTCAATTGTATTTGGTTTTGCTTTGCTTGTGTGTATCAGGGCTGTTTAGACTTTGTTGACTTCAATACAGCAGCCTGTCTGCTATTCAGTATATACCCACAAAGGTACTACATTTTACTTGCAACTAGGTCTTTATGTAGTTTTGTATATCTTTTCTATAATACCTCACTTCCACCACACTTCCACATGCAACTCGAAAAGCTGTCTTAATATGTCCTTTAAACCATTGGATGCAAGAAGCAAAGGTCTATTCTTAGATTTCAAAACAAACCCTGTGCTTGCAGAGTGACCCCCTAAAATAGATATGGGAATATTCTTTACCTCGATTTCTTGGCCAGCATTGAAAGAAACTGGAGATCAAGATTAATGGTGGTAGCCATGACATTCTGCATGACAGTGTTTTTAGCACCAACGCTCTCAGCCTTGTTCTTTTGTCCCCTTTGGATACCCGGCATGCTGCGCTTAGCATGGTTGAATTCAGGAACTAATGTTTAACTCTCGCTTTTTTTTCACTTCACTGCATTAGAACATTCTATTAAGGGACCGCTGGAGAGCAACCACTGGACCACTGCAGTGGAATTTTTTCCCATATTTAGTCTTTGAGATGCACACTCAGCTATTGGTGCAGTCGAAATAAGAATTGGCGATTCTTTATCTGAGACAAAGACCTACGGGAGAGTGCCACTTAATATGAGCCATGGTTCTTTCCTTGACACTGCATGTAGGTTTATGTGCATACTCTGAAACAGATACCAGGCATCTATATATAACTGCTATAAAATGTTCTCCATCATGTCAAGGCACATGTTGTCCGCATGGTTATGTGAAGGGACAGTTTACAGAGGATTTAGGGGTTTCGACCGACCCCTAGTGGTTGGCGTGAGCTCTTATTGTTTGACCTAGACTCATGACCTTTTCAACAGATGGAAACATGGAGTTGAAATCCTATTAACCCCAATATAACTTTTAAACACCTATTGATTCAACATGTATTAGTATCTCGTATTGTGTATGGTTTCTAGAACAAACCAAACAAGGACAACAGCATTAAGCTTGCGCCTGTCCAGTGAGTAACAAAAATAACACCAAGGACATCACAGTCACAGGTCAACCTTATTTTTAGCTTGCAGAAAAAAACAGTCACTCTAAACATTCTTCTTATAATGCAAACTGTGTCTTCTGCCCTCATGCTCCAACAGAGTGAGCATGAAAAGCATTTTTATTTAATTACAGCCATGGACGTCTACTAAGAGCTCAGACACTGACTGCTCTCTGTGAATTAGAAACAAGTTGGGTAGATGCCATCTTCCTCAGGCATTGTGATCTGTGTTTGTGGGCACTCAAGTCTGAAAAGTCTCATTTTGCATCTTTGTCTCTCTGCCTTTTCCTTTTAACTTAGTCTCTCAGGTGTAATTGAACATGTTCCCTTTATCCCGTCTGTGTCAGCTGGACAGATTGAACACATTAGACACAATGAGAGCAGCTCTACCCATAATCTGGAGCATTTTGCATTATTTCACCTTTATCAGTGTCAGTTGGTACTTTGTAATCAAGGTGAGTTTGATGTTCCTCTTTGGCTGTTTGAGTTACCTAAGATATTGCCGTCTGGTTTCTGCCTGGAAACAGTGCTTGTATTGTCCTGCAGCCTCCCTCACGCGCAGTCGTGACTGCAGGTAAAATTACCTCAGTCTGAGGAATGGCGGACCCCCGTTGGAGATAATGAGGGGTTGCGCACATACAGTCTTGTGACAAAGTCTCTGCATTGCGTTATACAGTTGTGCGGGAAAATGTGACACCAGTCAACAACCTTATACACGTCTCTGAAACCTGAGACTAGTGCTCTCATTGTGTCAGTGAAATTGATCCAGGTTAGAAGAAGAGAAGAGAATTGCTGGCTACCTTCTGGATCTCTATATGATTTTTCAGTTGTTATGTGTACTGCAGAGTTCTAATGTAGACACCCGTGCCTATATTTACACCAGTGCTGTTGGGTATGCTTTCATGTTTGCTTCGGTGGGCATATTGACCTGTGGGTGACCTTGAGAGCTTTGGTTTCAGAGTGACTTAATGTCATATATTTAAACTGGAGATTATGTCCCTATTAGCCGCCTTAGACCACATAAGAATATTATGTGTAAACAAGCAACAGTGAATAATAATATGCAATTACATGTATAATTCATTTACATCAATTGGGGCTTAGAAGTGGATTTTCAGGCATGTGTTGCGCTATTAGCAGTACTTTGATGGTGATATGATATTAAAAATCTATTATGTGTGATAAGATCTTTAAAAACATACTCTTGTCTTGTACTCTTGTTATGTTTTTTTTCTGCATCCAGTCTAAGGGTTTTCTTTATCCTTTCCTATGTATAAGGGTGAGTGCTCCGAATCGGGCCCAGGCGCAGTTCAGTTGGCCATCTCTGGCCTGGTTGGAATAGGTGTGCAAGAGCACAATTCAGCTGGGCTTTGGCGCGGTACACTTGTAGTGTGAGTGCAAAGCGTGCTTGAACTAGAAACCTAAGACGCAATGTCACTTTCACTTTTAAGGCACAGTTTCATTTGGATTTATTTATGATTCGTACTTTTCAATGAACGCGAACTGTCGTAGTTTATAAAAGACGCAAACCCCATGCTGCACGTCAGCTGCACCTTCAGCAAACTCCTAATACGTGCAGCACGAGGACTTTTATGATAACTTATGAGCGTCAAAAGTTCTGGATCTGTTCAGTTATATATTTGACTGCGCGTCACTGCGTCCCAAAAGACTAAAGCAATATAACTAAAGAAATCTTCATCATGCTAAGCAAGAGCGCTTCTCTTGCTGGTAAACTGACCAGTTGCATCATCGATGACGTAAGCTTGCTCAGATTCAGAAGGTAAAGATGCAGTATGAGTGCGAGCCATCGGAGGAGAGAGGATGGGGAGACAACCTCGCTTCGGCACTGTTCAAGGCAACCGTGCCTAGTGAGAGTACACCCTTAGTTAGCATAGCCTATAACAAAGGTGTATGTTTTGGGTTATTGTTACACAATTTTTTTTGTCTAACTCATCTAAGCAGTTATTCACCTTGACATTAACTCAACTAGTTGCTTTTTCACATCCCTTACATTGCCGTTTTTTTGGAATGCTGTACTAGAGACCAGACTAATTATTGGACACTGACAGACACTGATGTAACATGATAAGAATAGCAAATTTCCTGAGCATGGGAAGTAGCTGCAAATTAATACAGTTGCTGTGATTTTCTATTAAGTGCTCAAGCATCTCTTTACCCCTCCCTGTGGTCGCCCACTCTCCGAGATGACTTTATGGAAGAACGGATGCTGGCAGACTGTCCTATTAGAATCGTCTTCTAACCAAAACACCTATTTTTAGATCAGTGAGCTTGAATGAATTAGACATCAACACTGATACTCATGCAGAAAAATGCCAATAAGTTATTATGCACTTATGGCTCCGTACAAACATTCTCATCATCTTCTCACAGGTTTCACCCCATGCATTATGCAATTCATGCATTTTCCAGAAATATAGCACAATTTTCCAGCAATATGATTGGTGTGATGCACCATCATCACATGTAATGTCCAAAAGACAATGGTAATTTTGAATACCTCTCCTAGCCCTTCTCAGAGGATCATATTAATTAAGGATCTTATGAATATTATGTTATCAATTTATGATTAATGTAGCCTTGTCATTCAGCTGAAGTGCATAACACCTGGGGCTCTCGTGAATCTACGTCTAGAGACTACTTATGTGGTTTGAACTAAGGATTTATTCAGCATTACAATGAGCCATATCTAAAAGACTATTAGGAACGATCCCCTAGAAAGTTAAAATACATGTGTCACAACATATTTTTCTTGAACACTAATCTTGAGCAACTTTAAAATCTGTGTGCCATAATGACCTTATTAAATATTTCTAAAGAATTGCTTTTTGTACTGCAGCCAAACCCCCTACTGTCTAGTGACCGTTTGTTTTTCTTTTAATTAACCATTGTGATGTTTGGCCTCTCCTAACTTGTAGGTTCCTTACAACACCTCTAAATCTTGTTATGGACTTACAAACATTGTGTGTCTATGGATTATCATGTGATGTCAGTTAAGAATGATTAGGCTGAAATAATGACCGCCATGCCTTAGACATGACATGTGACAGGAAGAACATGAGTGTGTTCAGATGAAGAAAATATAAATTTATTTTGCTAGCGCACATTGTTATTCTTAAAATAAACAATTAATCTGTTCAAGTTAATCCCTGAAAAAAATAGTTTGTTTTCGGTAATCTTTAATCAATGTCTGACCAATTGTTTCTGCTTTTGGAGTGGCAATCCTTTTCTATTAAGGTCAGTTTGATGGCTTCATCCATAATATTTTCAACCACGTCCCTGGTTATTTACAAGGGAATTGCACTCAAAAAGAAAGCCCCACCCTCTACTAATTATTCAGTTACTGTTGAAATCAACGGAACATACTGAAAAAAAAAATCTCAGCAAGGTCTGATTCTTAGGGGTGTTATTTTTTCGTTCATTTATAGTAATGCTTCCGAAGTACATTTGAGTTTTGGACATGGAGTCTTTAAACATTTAAGCCTATTTTCCATTTCCCGTGGGAATCTAAAGTCACAACTGAACTGGCAGTCTATCAAAGTCCTGTCTCTAAGCACAGAATCCTCTTTCTAATCAGATCTCATTACTGTCCTACCTGGCTATAGTGGGGTCGGGTTTGAGGGCACTAGCTCCCAGACATCCTGTATAATAGCATCTCACTTGGACCAGCGACGCTGTCCTTGGTTTGCACTTGATACCCGTCTCAGCCTACAAGATGTAGACTGAGTTTGACGGCTAATCTGGAAACAATTAAGCAGGATTAAAATTGGGCTCAGTGGCTGTTAGCTTGCCTCTTAGAAAACATCCAGTACACAGCCTTAGACTTGTCAAAGTGTTTTTAATTTAATTACAACTCAATATGCTTTATGATTTTCTTGATAAATGCTATACAGCGAGTGTTTAAGCAATTTTGCTGCGTATGTAGATGGTTAACGAATCTAAGTGTGTTAATATCTGATTATTCAAAAAATCTAAATGGCCATGAATTGTCTAAATCCAAATCTAATACTGACTCAATGAGGTTCAGGGTGATAATAACTCAGTGAAACTGTGGAAAAAAAAAGAGTGCACTGATTGTTTGTCATTTTTGATTGCATCAAACACTTTCTCAACAGGTGATTGTGAAACGCTTTAATTAGGACGTCTGAAGAGAGTAGGGAAATTTACTACATGGGAATTGTAAACATATGTCTGAAGGATGAATGGGTTCAATAAGCACTAAACCTAAAGGGCTAGGCAGTTTTCTGAATGGGTAAGATAAAGGTGGCCTGCTGGGATAGCAAGGTTTTTGGCACCTCTGACAGTTCATTTCTAGTAGGACAGTGGAGTAAAAATGGTTCCTGCCAGACCTGGCCAATGAAGCATCATGAATCTAACGTTTATTGGTCTCATTGAAACTGTACATGAGTGGCCCAGATCTTCCTTTAACTGCCCTACTTCTATTGGCCTGCTGTTAATTTAGGTTTGCAGCAAGAGCCTTGGTGGAATCTCCTCTAAAGACTAGATACAAAGAGCTAATTTATTTGCTACTTCTTCAGTTAGCCACCAAATTGGCATGTTGTTGCAGTCGGTTGTTACAGTTTACTACAGACTAGCATCTTTATTTAATTTTCTGTCATGTGGATGAAGGGTCAAGCAGTCAATGGAGGTCAACAGGATGCATGTTGCACTTTGTAAAACAGTTCCTACTAGAGAAACGCTACAACAAAATCCTTCCTGTTTGAGGCCAGCTACTGTTGCTACTACGCCCAAATTTATTTTATAGATTGAGTTGCGATGGAATCCATTTAACAGCCCAGGCAGGATGTGTCTCAAAGGGCCGCATGTGTGCATGTCTGTGTCTTTGTTTCTGGGTAGGGAGGCTTAGAAGAGAGCCACTAGTTCCATCTGCGTTTGGCATGGGCAGCATTTAAAGCCTGGCCCGTCACAAGCAGCTTGTGTAAGAGCCAGTCATGAGACTGAGGATAACAGCTATATATAACATATCTTAGATAGCAGTAGGCTCAAAAGGGACAGGGCACAAGATAAGAACCTATTAGCTTGTAAATGCAAGGAATGAATGAGTAACCTGCAGGTTTACTAGAATAGTAAGTGAATTGTGCTCAGATCAATCAGTCAGTCGTTCTGTCTCGATCAGTCCATACAAGAATCTAAGATAACGGTGGTATAGATCAGGAGTTCCCAATTTTTCAGGCAGCGACCCCCAAAATAACAATGCCAGTGATTCGAGACTCCCAATATTTTCATAAGTGTTTATAAATATATACACCTTGCAAACAATGATGCCCACATACCAATAGACCCAGGTCTATTCATTGTTTAATTTTGGAGAATGCCACTTGCAGACTATCCTCCATGTTCAGTTGTGGCCTGTATATATTTTTAATGTACATGAGGGCCGTTTAGGTGTCAGAGACTTGATGCCATAAAATCAATGGCCTGCATCTGCCTCTATTGCTGTCTTTAATATAACATAATCACCTCAGGGGTCGCAAAAAATGAAAATACTGATAGCTTATTATTTGCATGTTGTTTTTTCAATGTTTATTATTAATATGTTAACTATGCTACTATTAACTACTAGTTTGTTCATCCACATGTTATAGATAAAATATGGTAATTCTAATAGTTTAATAAAGTGATTTTTTTTTTTATTAAATCACCATTTGACCCCCCACTTTGGCAACCACTGGTATAGATTATGGCACTTGCTAATTATTTTATGTTATTGCTATACCATGCAACATGAAACGTGAAGTTCAGAAGATCAAGAACTTTCACAAAATGTTGTTTCTCACTTTGGAACTTAAGACAATTTAGGGCTGCTTTACTGACCCCAACTGAGCAAGGCAAAGATGACAATGGCAAGGAAATCAAACTTCATAATTTGGCAGAAATGGAGCAAAAAGCTTGGTAGAGTCAGTGGATAAGTTCATACAAATCTATACAAATTAGCAGCTAATTTTTCAAAAAGCATCAAGTAGTTATGTGTTCCTGTGAGATTGGGTTGTGAGATCTCGTTATGTATCAAAAGCTGCATTTGATTGCCCTGCAGTAGAAAATGATATAAAAAAATCTCATAAAGGTCACACTTTGTGTCTTTTCTTTTGTTTTTCTACATGCTTTCCCTCTAATTATCCTTAAACATATTCATAAAATTCCCTAGATGCCTTGAAGTATGCCCAGGGACTGACAGTACACTGTCAACAGTGGGTCAACCTTGTTTAGTTGTGTTTTGAAGATCAAATACTCTGGCACCCCATGCTTTTTGTAACATGCGGCATACATTAACGCTCATGCAGTAAACCTATATGCTGTTATCTCAGTATGCCCTTGGACTCGGGCTTGCTGTACACACTCTTATACGTCAGTTATATACGCAAATCACCCCTCACTCCCCTGTTTTCATGTGTAATGACCTTTCTTGTTTTGAGAGATTCATGGAACAGTTTTTTTTTAATGGAGAGTGAATGGAAAGGTCATTTTTGACTACACAGATCACTGATTAGTCCTTACCGCTTTTGCCTTGAGTAGGTCAGCTACGCTCATTAACTTTTGCTCATTTAATAGCATCAGTCTAGCACTAACTGGTGGGACATGTCTTTTTTTCTGCATTAAATGTGACTGAATTTGGCTCCATCCTAATAGCATGTTCATGCAAAGAGGTCTGGGTACAGCCGACTCGACTGTAATGGGGTGAATGAGTGGGTTTTATCAGCGTGTGAGTTATGAAGACGATTCCAGCACGTGTGAACAGCACCACTGCTGCTCTCTTTCACGAAACGTGTGCAGCAGATAAGAGGTCACATCAGCAGCAGTAGAGCTGCGTGGATTCTGTTTGCATTTGCATTGAGGTTGGGCGGTATGACCCAGATTTTTATGTTCATTTTATGAGATACTTCATATTAATCTAACACTGCATCTCTGCTGTATGATGTTTTTGTGCTTGAAATTGATATTTAGTGATGTAGCGTGTATATATCGATTGTCATACCAATGTACTGACAGTATAACCGGAACAGCAAAGTCACATTTGCTTTTTCGTCATACTGTCATGATGCCCAGCCCTACAATTGCAGCACACACGCACACACACTCGCGCTTGTGACCTTAAACCTTCAGAGCCCAAGGAGCTTTTTATTGATTGATATTGAGACTCTCCATAACACAGAAAAAAGAGAGCGAGAGAATAAAAAGATTGATTAGCCGCAGCTCTTGTGCTCCTGGGGAAGGGGTCTCGGAGGATGGAGATGAGTCAGTGGTGTGTGAGTGGGATGCGAGGAGAGTGCTAAGTGTGTGTGTATGTGTGTGTTTGCTTACTCTGCGTGCATGTTGGATGATAGGCAAACACCTTCATTACACTTGCACATGCACAGCACCTTCAGAGCATCCTAAGTAGTCCTTTTAAAATGCTGCTGGCAGGAATGGATTTCCAGTTACATTTTCACATTTGCAGAGACCTTACTGCTTTGAATCCTTTTGATGCTGATTTTAAATGTGCATTAATTTCACAACCACATCTCACAGTGTTTTTGTAAATAGTGAGATAATAGGTTTGATTTTCACTTTTTCTGGTCAGATTTCGAATTACATGAAATGTTTCATTGTATTTAAAAGGGTAAAATACTTTTGTGCCTTTAATAATATGGTAAATATACTAACCATTAATAATAGATATGTAGATAATGTACACTCACCGACCACTTTATCAGGTACGCCTTACTAGTACCGGGTTGGACCCCCTTTTGCCTTCAGAACTGCCTTAATCCTTTGTAGCATCGATTTAACAAGATAATGAAAATATTCCTTTTGGTCCTTTTTCTTTCCTTTTGGAGATTTTGGTCTATATTGACATGATAGCATCATGCAGTTGCTGCAGATTTGTTGGTTGCACAATTATGATGCAAATTTCCCATTCCACCACATCCCAAAAGTGCTCTATTGGATTGAATCCGGTGACTGTGGAGGCCATTTGAGTACAGTGAGCTGATTGTCATGTTCAAGAAACCAGTCTGAGATGATTCGCACTTTATGGCATGGTGCGTTATCCTGCTTGAAGTAGCCATCAGTAGATAGTCACAGGTAACCTGTGGTCATAAAGGTATGGACATGGTCAGCAACAATACCCAGGTCAGCTCAATTGGTACTAATGGGCCCAAAGTGTCCCAAGAAGATATGCCCCACGCCATTACACCAGCAGCACTAACCTGAATACAAGGCAGAATGGTTTTCTGCCTTGGCCATGCTTTTATGTTGTTGACACCAAATTCTGACCCTGCCATCCAAATGTTGCAGCAGAAATTGAGACTCATCAGTCCAGGCAACATTTTTCCAATCTTCTATAGTCCAATTTTGGTGAGCCTGTGCGAATTGTAGCCTCAGTTTCCTGTTCTTAGCTGACAAGAGTCTGCTGCTGTAGCTATCCACCTTAAGGTTGGATGTGTTGTGCATTCAGAGATTCTCTTCTGCATACCTCGGTTGTAATGAGTAGTTATTTGAGGTACAGTACTGTTGCCTTTCTACTGTATTAGCTGGAACCAGTCTGGCCATTCTCCTCTGACCTCTGGCATCAACAAGACATTTGCGCCCACAGAACTACCACTCACTGGATATTTTTTCTTTTGCTCTGTAAACCATAGATATGATTGTGCGTGAAAATCTTAGTAGATCAGCAATTTATGAAATACTCAGACTAGCCCGTCTGACACCAACAACCATGCCACATTTAAAGTCACTTAAATCACTTTCTTCCCCATTCTGATGCTCGGTTTGCATTATCTTGACTATGTCTACATGCCTAAAGGCATGGAGTTGCTGCCATGCGATTGACACATTAGAAATTTGCATTAAAGAGCAGTTAGCAAGTGTACCTAATAAAATGGCCGGCAAGTGTACATAACACAAAGATCAATAGATAGATACTTTTATATATATATATATATATATAGTTATTCTCACATTGTTTTCAACACCAGATTTCATCTGAAGAATTTTTCAACAATAGCTTAGTGAGGCAGATTAAAATGCTGCAGATATAATAAGATTGGGCTAAAACGGTGCAGAGGTATAGGCTACAGTATGTGACCTCATTTCATCAGAGCTCAGCAGCTGGTAATAGGTGCTTTAGTGACTCTCTTTGTAAAATCTTTGCTATTTGATTCAGTGTGGTTTGCTGCATTTTAAAACAGCAGTTCGGCGAGCTGACATAAATGGCGCCCTGCTTATTTTTGCACTGGCTTGAGCAAGCCCAGTGTAAGAAAAGAAAGGGAACTGAATAAGTGCAATCATCAGCTTTGTGAAACAGAGAGGGCAGAATTCGTGCAAGCAGTCATCAAAAATGCATCACAGTAGCCCTGTAGAATATTCATTCTACGACCTCCTGTAAACCGAGGCAGCATTGCACCTGGTGTTCTCCAGGTATCATCTCCACAAGCAGACAGGCGCTAGCCAAATAATCTGAGTGCAAAATGCAAAGCTCCATCGGTCACATGGAGATATTAAGGCATGTGTGGTTTTCTACTGTACCCCTGGGGTTTAGACCACTTCCCTTCTCACAGTACTTATTGACACAGACACACACGCATGGGTTCTTTGTATCGCTCACACGCATACACTTTGTCTCTCTTCTCCATCACACATGCAAAGGGATGTGAAAAACTTCATGTTTTCAAAATCAACCAATCTGTTGCTTGCATGAACAGCTAGTCAACTAATCTCTTTTAAGGAAGCACTATAAAATTAAACTGATTTGCATTCACCTAACCACAATCAGATGCAGGGAACTTTATGTAAGACGCATGTTCAGAAGTGGTTAGATGGAGTTGAACAGAAAGCAGGGGTCTTGAGAAAAGTGTTTTTGAAACTATTTTTAGCATGAAACACTCAGAAAGCAGTTCCTGGCTATACCAGTCCTGCTTTAAAGGCACACACCCCTGCAAGAGGGTTTTACCTTGAAAACAGTCTAAAAGCTAAAGTGTGCGCACTGTCAGCTGGTTAAATAAAGTGCAGCCGCTCTCAATATCAAAGTCTCAGGCAAAAACTCTATTTTGTTTTCAGAATATGGAGAAATCGTTTATATGAATATATTTGTTATTATTGAGTTGGTAGTGTGGCTTTATGTACTGTATGGTCTGACAATTGGATGTGTTGATAAATTGGAATTAGGAGCAAAAATTGTCGATAGCATAAAGACTATAAAGCATATTTTAGCTGCATGTGCCTTTTTCTGTTTTTAAAAACATATGGGCAAAATGTCATGTTAGAAAAGATAAAGCACAATGCATAGTCTATAAAGACTGTACAGTATATTGGCTCTGACAAGATGTCAATGCTAGTCTAACACCTGGTATTAAGATCTGGGTCTTTGTATGTTTTTTTCTGATCTTCTGATGTAATATTGGAAAATATGTAGTGTGCTATTTACTGTTTTTTGGGGTTTTTTTGCCTTCAAATCAAATTATTTCAGAGAACAAAGTTTAAATCATAATGGAAATGTTTTCACTTGTGTCAAATTGGACCACATTTGATCATAATGGATGTTTACATTATGAAAGCAACTCTGGAACGGATCAACAGTGGACAAGTTCAAAATGTTTTGAAACCCATTTACACTACCTTTAGCAGTGGCCCTGTCTGAAATGGCACATTTCATTTGGACTTTTGGATTTGTGGCCTTACATTGCTCATGCTTGCCTAGTGTACGAGTTCTTAGGGGGTCCCATCTGTCATTTTTAGGCTCAAAAATGTGATGCAGGGTCTAGACAAATTACTACGCAGAAGTCCTTGCAAAAGACTAATCAAGGGATAGGTGGAGTTCACAATACTGATGGTCAAACATGTCGGAGAAGAAAGTGTTATAGAAAAGTTAATAGAAAGTTAATAGAGTTGTCAAATATATCGACTTATGGTACCAATTGATACTAAAATATTAAAAACGACTTTTTCCCATAAACATTTGAGGGCTTATGTGTGGCATTTCTTTCAAAATGGAGGCGGAGTTTGCTGGTTAAATTGAAGATAATTGAAGATTGGTGTAACAAGGTTTAGTCACGCATTCTTAGTTGATATCTTACATTGGTTACATACTTTAAAACCCACAGACAGAGTGACTATTAGAATTGGTCTGTGAACAAAAATGGTGAAATGTAGATATGAGGTTTCTGGTTGAAAGCAATGACATAAAACTAGTCGATTTTTGCGTAACTAGTTAACCACTGTGCCTTAGTCCTAATATATGCACATTTGAATAATACATGTTAGTATTTCCCTCTCGCAGCAAACCCCAAAACCCATAGCTTTGTTTTTTTTTTTTAATTTAGGGATTTGCAACCATCGCTAAATCCTAGCTCAGCTTTTCGTCTTCTTTCAACTCTCAGTTCATTAGTCTTAATGAAGTTGTGCTGAGAGTTAGTACTAATTCAGATGACTGTTACAAGCTCAGGATCTCAACAGTCACGGCATGTCTATTGATTTCCCAGCGTTTACAGCAGAGTGCATTCTTTTCAGATGTGTCCTCTGATGTTGGCCTCTTGACCTGTCATTTTTTTTTCTTTCTGTCGTTCTCAGTATGGGGAAGAGGAGGTCTGCTCAGACCGCCTGGATGCTGACTTCCCTGACTTTGACCTCTCGCAGCTGGATGCCAGTGATTTTGACTCAGTGAACTGCCTCAGTGAGCTGCATTGGTGCAATGAGCAATCAGATCACTCCCCTGCCTCCATACAGTACAGCGCTGGAGACCCAGAGCTATTCGAGGTGGGAAAGCTCACACACATTGCTTAATCTTGGGCTGATTAGTGGTATAGATTAGGAAATCATCACTATTACTGTTACTTACAGTTATAGTTTGTGATCCTACCATTTGATTGTTTTTACATAGACAGTAATTGTGTCAGCCCTCTGTAGATCCCTGTCCTGGTGCGCCTGATGTTGCAGTCTCATGACCTTTGTGCTTTCACTACCCAACAAACTATTCAGAATTATGCAATGTTTGGACTTGGGGACAGCTCGAGTGGATTAAGAGGGCAATATGGAAAAGGGCCTTAGGTTCAAAAAAAAATTGTAGCCCTTAAATGGATTACTCATCAAAAAATTTATCTTTCTTATTGTGTACAGTACACTCCTTCATTCCAGATTTTGTGCAAATGAAGATATTTTCAATGCTATTTAATCATTTTGTTCATTAATTAAATATCCATGCAACCAAAAATTGTATGCATCAAAAAGTAAAAACAGACATCATTAATGTAGATCAATTTAAGACAAACTTTCTTTCATTGGATGAAAAAAAACATTGCAGAAGGAAACAGTTTTTATTCACATAAAAACATTGCAAATATACATCTATTTATTTATTACTAATGATTTAAGGAGGGGATAATGATATTCATTTGTGTTTTGAAGCAGAAGTAGAGTAAGCAATGTCAGAATTGTATCGTTTGGTTAAGGCATTGATTGGTTTTATCGAGCAGATATTTTGCTGAATGATTGACTGATTTGACTGTATGATTAAATTTCATTGCTAGGTTTTGGAGCCCTGATGTTTGCATGGGCGTTGCAGATTCAAGTTTGACCTGCAACTTTTTTAATGAATTCTTCAATGTTTCTGCCTCAAAAACAAACAGATCAACAACATATTTAGATACAAATTCTAAGGGGCAAGTTTCTTGATTTTGCTTAACAGCAGATTTACATGATTTTTTTTTCTTGCTGTTGTAGGAAGAAAATGCGGCCCTGCTCGCTGCCCTCACAGACAGCCTGGATGGCATTGTTGAGGACGGAGTCGGGGGTTTGTCTGTGTTCCCTTCCCTGGGGGACGAACCTGAGGAGGGCGAAGAGGTGGAAGATGACCTCCCTATGGAGAGTGAGCCCCTCCCTGGCTCAATGAGCCCAGAGACAGAAGACCCATCTCTAGTAAGAACCCTTCCTTCCTGTTTAAGGTGGATATGGATGGGCCTCTGACTACCCCACAGCATGGGTATGATAGGCAACACAGGTCTGAATTTTTCTCATTTTGGGCTTTTTTGTTTCTTTTTTTAAGCAACCGATCTAACAAGAATCCTCTCCACAGGCAAGGATGTGGAACGTGGACACACTTTATATGGACCTGTTTGCTTTGGCTTTTTTCTAGCTTTCCATTTTCCAGCTCATCCCACTGCTCTTATATTTCCTCTCAGCCTTATAAGAAAGTACTGTGGCGGTACCATGGCACAGTGATGTCTTCAGATGGCAAAAAATGGACACTTTGTTATATTCCATGGCAATGGATGATCAAATAATCCTGATCAAAAACACAATGTTTTTTTTTTACATTATTAGTTGTTTAAAAATGATTCTTGGGGACCAAATCTGCATATTCGAATGATATTTAAAAAGATCATGTGTCATCTAAGATACATTTTTTTTAAAGGAACATATTTTTTTACAAATTTTGATCAACTTAATTTAACATTAGTATCAATGAAATATTACGAATCTTGCCAACTTGAATTGAACATTCAAACACTAGTTGTTTTAAAGAATCCCGTGGCATTACCAGCATATTAGTGTCCAGCAAACATGGTTATTCCATGGTACTTTTTTAAGGGAATCCTTTTATCTACTTCCCAGATTTCTGAATCCTCCAGGTGACAAATTGGACCTCTGCAGAATTGCTTTTTGCTCCCTTTTCCCACCCTTTATGAGAGAACCCTGCTCTCTCTTGCTCATCTCTTTCCTAAAACGCCACTTCCCAGAACAAAATGCTGTTGTTATCTGTCCCTTTCAGCTCACAAACCCCAACAATTTAATCTGTGTATGTTGTGAAACCAGTTATAACAGTTATTACCCGTTGGACAGCTTTTCTATTCTACTTTTGTCTTTTTCCCCCCTTTTTTCCCACTGCTTTCTTATTAAATGCTGAACAACTGGTTGGCATAAACTGTAGTATGTTGTAGCTGTTTTTCCAGTTTGTTGTGTGCGTTTTGTGATTTTTTTTTTACCATAGAGATTGGTAGCACTTACAGTAATCTTTCGCATTTCATTCAATACCTTTAACAATTCACATTGTTCTAGAAATGCATTGTTTATTGCCCATGAAAGGGGAACCGTCTGATTACTGAGATAATCACTGCATGCCTTATTTTAGTGTTGCTGCAATGTTACCAGAAAAGGTTATAACTTACAGTGTTTAGAGACAAATTATAGAAGATATATGTGAAGGAGAGACAAATCCTTCTTAAATTGAGGACAATTATAGAGATAGTTCAGAGAATGAGACTAGTACTTTTAAGGTGCCAGTGGGGCTGAAATAACCAGTAGTGTAAATTGTAAACAGTGTTTAGTTTTCTCATGCAAACTATAATACACATTCACGCAACATAGAGCAGTGTTCTGAGCAAAACAATTTACAGAGCTATTATTTGTTAAAAGTACTACAAAGCAATATGTTTTAATTCGTTAAAATAAACAAATGTACATGTGTGCTAAAAATAAACACCAATATTAATTGGATTATTTATTTATATACAATAATTTTTAATTAGGTTTTGTTAATAATACAGAAATTATACTAATTGATACAACTTCAAATGTTGATAATGTATTATTTATAAACTGCCTTAAAAAAATTGGGACAATACGATTTTTATTTTTGAAAGAAATTTGAATTTTAATTATAATCAATCAATTTATTTATTTATTTATTTATTTATTTATTTATTTATTTATTTATTATTAAAAATATATATATTAATAATAAAACATTATTAATCATAAAACAACATATACAAAACATATACAAAACAACGGCATATGCTTTTCATATACAAATATGAAAAGCATAGAGTTATATAAAAGTAATTAGAATCAATTTAATCAAATGTAACAGTGATAACTTTTACATTGTTGCAAAATATTTAAAATAAACATTTTTAGCGCGTTATCCTGCTAAAATGTATCACTGTTTACAAAAACTGCTATTTTAAACATTGACAATTTTGAATATATTAAGAAATGTTAAGAAAATCATGAAGGGTCATGTTACACAGAAGACTAATTTCAGACTAAAGTATATTCAATACTACTAATAACAACCCTAAATAAAAGCATTTTAAACACTTAACACAAATTTAAACCATAGGGCATATGGGAAAAATATATGTATATGTACCTGTATATTTATTTATTAAAGTATTTATTTAATAAACCATTTAATAAAAAAATACAATATATCATAAATATACTGTATTTTTAAAACATTTCTAGACACTTTTGACTCAACAAAATGCCTAGAAGTTACAAGTCTAGACAGATGCACTACCATGTTAAATGATTGAGTAACAATGGAATTGTTCCAGTATAGTTTAGTCTGGGCATTACTGTCTTACCCAAGTGCTGAGAGCCCCCTCTGCTGGCAATGGCTACGGTTACACCTCAACCCCTAAATGAGGCCAGCCTGTGTGTGGAACAAGGGGTGCATTGAAACACCGGGATAAGAGAAAGCAGAGCACATGTTTTCATGGCATAGATGGCTGGTGCATGCCAAAATGGCTTGGTACACAGAAGCTGAAACCCTCAGCGCCCCTTCAGTTTCCTCAATGGACACTGAGAGACATAGACAGACCTGCCAAGTTGGCACATTAACAATCGCTTAAGGGACTCAGCAACACAGCTCTGCTTCTTACTTTGCTTTCGCTAGTTGCGCTGATCATTTAGGACTCGCACATTCAGTTATTTTAATGTCTTGTTTCTTCAGCAGGAAACTCCCACATAAAAAATACTCTAGTAATTTATAGTAAACACTATAGTATCGTTGAACCATGCTATAATGAAGCGTGGTAATTCTATAGTTGCCATGGTAACACAACAACTATCCACTTGTTAAGTGTGACGTCACGCGAAGGAGCTTCCGGGTCCAAGCGCTCTATGAAACTGAATGAGGAGACTCATCAAATGCTAATAATAAATGTTTACAAAGTGATGTAATACTTTCGAAAATCATGATCGCAATATATATGTCTATGCCTGATATCTGATGGCCAGAAAGTGATACATTTTTTATAAATTGTTAAAATTTTGGTATTTGTGATGCAGCAAGCCCAGTGATTGTTGTGTACGCTATGACTTTATATAAAATTCACTTTAATGTGTGATATGAATAAAAAGTAATCATGAACGAATATTTAGTCAATTCAAATGAGTGGCGGCTTGGACCCGGAAACAGTATTACATACGTCACCAACATATCACCACTTAACAAGCGGATAGTAATAAACAAATGACCAAATATTGTAGTTTTCTTCTACAAGATTTTATACAGTGTAATACTTTGTACTGTAGTATGGTTGAAAACTTACTATAAATTACTAAGTATTTTCATTTTACAATGTTTTTGTTAATGTACTGACAGTCTTGATAAACAGACGTCAGAGATTGAGAGATTCTGTGTTTGTGTAATGTCTCTGTTTTAAATGCACCTTGTGAGATTTAAATTTTAATCCCTCACCTCTCAATCCCTCCACAGCTGAAAAAGCTCCTGTTGACACCCCCTAATGTGCCTGCGGGCCTTGAGTCGCACAAAGACGGTGGCGTTCATCGTCATAGTAGTAGGAACCAGCATGTCAAGCCCGTGAGGCCTGTGCTAAAGGTGAGTGGTCCTTTCATTATGACTGTTGCTTAAGGGAATAGCCTTTTACAGTAGTGGAGTTTTGGCTGATGATTGATTATAAAGCTTGTTCGGCATGCTGTCCTGGGAGAGAGCCCTGAACTCGAAAGATCCTCGAGCCCGGGGCTCCCTCCCTTTGAAAGGCGAGAGGGGAGTGTGAGCTCAGGTAGAACTCGGGAACTCCCCTACTGTAGAAGATAATGAACATAGATATTGCTCTTAAGAGATAGCTACCTGCTAAGAGCCTGTCTATAGTGCTAATTTGGATTAGTTAATTAACTTAAGTTGCATGTTTTTGGACGGTGGGAGGAAACAAGCGGACCCGGCCAGAACCAAAGACGTCCTTGCTGTGAGTCAACAGTGCTAACCACTGGGCCACCGTGCCACCCATCTAGAAAAGGAGGAGGAGTAGGGGTGGAAGGGGGGATTCTTCAAAAGGAAGATGTCTGTGGTATGAAACCTAGGGCTCTTATAGTGGCCTAGGAATCGTCTGTTTGGTGAATAATCACTTGGATAATTCGGGGCAGCTACAAGCAATCATAAGCACGTGATCCTCTCAAAATTAGTTTATAAATAAACTCCACTTAGCTGATCTCCAGTTCTGACAGGAGCACATTTAGCCTAGCATAGGTTAGCATCATCCTAGCTTAGTTAAAGTCTCTTTAAGGCAAATCATTTTACTCGGCGGTCATCTTTGAAACGTCTCTCGGGCTGTATGCTCGGGCATTCCGTCTGAGTGGTTGAAACATCAATTTCTCCAAAACTGTTTGCCAAGCTTACGATTACATTACATATTTGGAATAGCCAATAAAATTAAACAACAAATTTTGTTTAAAAAAAAGTTTAGTTTGCAAACAAATCAAACAAAATCAGCATTTTTTCAGGTTGCCCAAACTAATGCGCATGCACACTCAAAAGGAACGAGATCATGACACCAACCTCATTTATGACTGTTACACATTATCATCCTCTGGATACTGACTGTCTGATCGTGTAGCTCTTCTGAAGTAATCCACAACTTTGTCTTGATAGTGAATCTCCTCTAGAAATAACAAAGACTGTTTACAAATTTGTGGGCGTTTGAGTAGTTGCTGTCATGTGATATGCGTTTGACAGGACGGACTGTACTTCATGCACATTTCATATAGATTACAAAATCAAAAAACTTTTTTTTTTAAAAAACAAAGAAAAAACTTGGTTCATTTAAAAAAGTACAGATTTCAAGCTTTATGAGGACATATTTATTATGTCTGTAAAGCAAGTATTCGCTGAGATTCCAGTGCGTTTGTTGACCACCAAACTGTTGTAAAAGCACACATCTGGTCCGAGCTTTTCCCTCGGAGAAACGTCAGTCTATAACAATTGATGATTGGCTCCTATACTAATAGGCGGGGCTTTATTCACCCTATTGACCATTACAGTTTTCATATTTAAAACTATATGAGCTGTATAGCTCCTAGCCCAGGGCTATTTCATTAGTTTGTCATGGGGGCCAGTTCATGAAGAACATCCAATGAGGGGCCGGAGAGATATGACTCACAATATAAATGATGACACAACAGCATATAAGAGTATATGTTGTATCTTTGCTCCTTAAGACACCCACATTGTATTTTTCTACATTGAAATGTTAATATATTGTATTTTGAAACTACATAATATCAGTGCATTGTACGATGTGGCTTTTTTATTTACAAACATTCAAATGTTGTATTTTAAAGCAAAACAAAAGCAGTGCATTGCTAAAGTAAGCTTCTTCTACATTCAGACACATTCATGTGTTATGTTTTGAACTGCATAACAATTATGGATGCAACAATTATAGATTCTGGTTGTACGATTCTAAAGAATAATCACGGTTATCACGTCTAATGTAAATTTAAGCTTTATATTAAGTAAGTATTAATGAACTGTTGTTATCATCTGCGTTCATAATTCCGTAATCATTTTAATAATTTGTAATAATTTACCTAACATATCTTTTGTTTACATTGCACTGAAAGCCACGCACAACTCTCACTGCTACAGCGTGAGATGTTTTCTACTCGTTGCATCTGGAAGGCACGAGCGCATCGCTCCACTTGCTCGCGCATATTGACATATTGTCTTTCATTGGAAATAATGAACTTGTGCACAGAAAAGACGCGATATGTGAACAGCCTGCTGCTATAGTTAATCCAGTGTCCGTGTGTATTAGCCTCAGTTTATAAGCTCAAAACTTTAAACTAGTGCACAGGTGGCATAACTTTGTTTAGTTGCAGCAGTTTCGTTCCGTGCAACAGAAACACGTAGTTGAGAAGCCTTTAAGCTTAAGTATTCAAATGTTTTCAGCTGCTCGTGCCACTCGCTTAATGTCAGGTAACTCACGCTCTGCGCAGCCTTTAACTGCAGCTGATGCTGTATTGAACAGACGCACGTTACTTCATAACTATAGTGACTGTTTTTTGACTGGTTCAGCCCCCAATTGAATGGCCCTGTCCTAGCTGATCTAGAAAACAGTAACTTTTCATATAGCAACTTAGTACATGATGTAACTATAGAAGAGTCACGCTTTAATAGAAATATTATCTAAACTTTTTTTTAAATTGTTGAGCGAGTTTTAAATGGTCTTATCAAATTCAAAGATTTATGCTAAGCTAAGCTAAAAGTGCTCCCGCCAGACCCAGAGATCAGCTGAATGGATTCAAAAATGGATTTTAAAAATGGTAACACTAAACTGTTCAAGTCTCTGGAAGTTGTAAAATTTGCTAAAAAAAAAAGTGGAGTGGTGCTTTAAACTCAAAACAGGATTCAAGAGGGCAAAGACGACTTTCCATTGTATGCCATTTACTACCGTTTACACCGCAGCGTATTGCCACTGCAACGCTAATGCCTAATTAGCTTATGCCAGCCTTTAGAAGCCACACCGAGGATTTGCGCTTCAAAGTTCTAAAGCCTGTGAAGCCTGTGGTTCCTCATTCACTCCCTGCGCTTTAGCACATCGTGCCAAGGCTAAGACTGTCGACGCATTAGAGTTGAGTGCAGCCATCTGTCATGCCAAAGCCACAGCCTCAACCCAGCCTAAAGGGCAATGTTCACTGAGTTAGAGATTACTTCAAAGAACAAGCAGTAGTTCCTCAGATACCAGGAGAATATCTCACAACCAACCTTGGCACATTTGTCACAGTAACCTTAGAGCAAAGTACACTCTGAAATAGACTCCAGGGGTTTCAGCTGCCCGCGTGGTTCACATGCTTGGTCATTTCATAAGGGGGTTACAAAAGATGGTTGGCTACATTCAGGATAAATGCCAAAAGCAAATGCTCGTCACTAGAATACTTTCAAATGACTTATTTTTGTTACTGTCATTATAGTGCTAAAACTTTCCTTGTGGCTTAGATGAGATTATTTTATTTTATAATAGCCTAAACCATAAACAGATTCAAATCATATTCGATCTGTTTTGAGCTGATTTTATTCTTAGTATTACAGGGTTATAATAAGAAAACTTTAAATTAACTTTAAAACTTTAAATTAACCTTTATTCAGAGCATAAAACTTAAATTCTTAGTCACACCGTTAAAAAATGCACAAATTGCTAATAATTTATTTTCCTTAAAAAATAAATAAAAAAATATTTTTTTATTTTCCTTGCATTTGTTTTCCAGTACAAAAATTGAAATATTGTTAAATGAAGAAATACTGAGATGCAAAATGAAGAAATTGTTTCTTGCTTTTTTAAAGTAACAGAATTATGTGAACAAAATTCATCAGTTGAATGATCAATTACACAAAAGATCAATTAAATTTTTCTTTTCATAATTTTTATTATTATTATTATTGAAAATATATTTAAGTATAAATACAATGAATGCAATTTGATTACATATTAATAAACATGTTAATGTAAACATGAAAATGCATGCTGCTATTATAAAAGTTTATATATATAAACTTTTTTGGGGTTTATTTTTTGCTTAAAGATGCAGTTATTTGATTAAAAAAATACAATTAAAACAGTAATAATTTGAAAATTGTTTCAAAAAAATTAATTCATTACTGTCAAATATATTTTAAAAGGTAGTTTATTGCTGTCATTAAAGTTACATTTTATCAGCCAATTTTTATCATCTTCATTGTCACAAAATTCTTCAGAATTCCAGAATCCTTCAGAGCTGCTATGCATGTTTTTTTCTAGAATTCTTTGATTAAATCCACCTTATTTTGCAATGTGGAAGTTAGCACTTTTTATTGAATGTGTTAGCCTTTCATTTGATTTGCCACTATGGGTCTAAAAAATGCTTTCACTACAAAACAGTATACTGTAATATATAACAATACATTACAATTTAGATATTAGGGAAAAACACATTTTTGCAACATCAATCAGCATAACAAGTTAAAAATGAATGGAAGTGAATGAGACTGTAAGTCTCAATGTATTTAAATGAGATTGGCTGCAAAATAAGAAGGATAGAAAGTTTAAAAACCCAGCTTTTATTTCAAAATATAATTGTTTGTAGCATTCAAAAAATTTTTTTAATGTCACTTTTGATTATTTTAATGCATCTTTGCTATAGGTGAATTGAATAAACTAAATTGGCCGTAGTGTATGTGTGTGATTGAGTGTGTATGGATGTTTCCCATTACTGGGTTGCGGCTGGAAGGGCATCTGCTGTGTAAAACATGCTGGAAAAGTTGGCAGATCATTTTGCTGTGGTGACCCCTGATGAATAAAGGGACAAAGCTGAAGGAAAATGAATGAATGAATGATCTTTTTTGCTGAATGAAATATTATTCTATATCTATATATATATTTGTTTATATGTATTTTATGACATATTTTTTCCTTTATATTACTGCTGTTGATAATGGCCTTTCATAAAATTGTTAAATTACTATTGTGTATCTATAACATTGACTAACAACATCTATAATATAATCATAAAACAGTTTTTTCAGACTTTTTGAACATGTAAATCTATTATATGTAACATCAAAAAAATGAAATAAGCATCTTCTCTCTCCACAGAAGGACAAATCAAGCACACAGGAGCGTAAGCCGCGGCCAGTGAGGCCTAGCGGTCGTCTTTGCACTGAACTCCACCGTCACCTCACCACTGCACGGGACAACGAGGACACACCGTCAGCCGACACTGAGGAAGAAGAAGAGGAAGAGGACAGCGAGTCAGAAGAAGAAGAGGAAGAAGAGTCATCCAGCAGTGAGGGGGAAAGCGTGGTTTGCATCGAGCCAGCAAAGCCTCAGTTCTCCTCCGAGAAAGAACTGCACTCTGTAGTCGAGCTCATCAAATACATGCACACGTACTGCCTGCCCGTACGCAAACAGGCTAGCTGGGATCGCAAAGAGCGCGAGGCATTAGCAAGGAAAGCCAAACCTGAGCACTCACAGGTCCCTCGACTCCCTCCGACCTCTCAGAAACCTGCTTCTCAGACCAGGCCCAGGGTGCCATTCTGTCGTCGTAGGGAAATCAAGGCTCATTCACTGCTTAAGGAGCTTTTAGAGGCTGTCAGCTCGTTTGATGTTAGCAAGCCTTATAGGATGCACAGCCCTCCTTATATTCACAGCAGAGGAGCTGCCATTCGACCCGCTGTTGACATTTCTTCTTCTCCTCCACGGCAGCCCAAAGCTGAACCTAAAGACTCAGACTGTGAGAGTTGGCAAAAGGCAGCAAAGAGGCCTAAGAGCCCAGAGCCAGAGGAAGGGTCGTTTTCTGTCAGGCGCTCACGTCGACTGGCTTCTTTTCCTAGCCGGTTTGCTAAGAGGGTTCGTGTTAACTGTGGCCGGTCGGAGCAATGCAGCGAAGAGGAGATTACGGTCAAACATCCTCCAACTGATGCTGAAAGCAGCCAGAAGAGCAGCTCCTACAAACCTTCTGAGACCCATAATAACCCATGCTGCAGTGACGGTAAGACTGCAAGAACACACTGCAGGTTTACTATTAAAACAATACTACAGTAGGTTCAGACACATTACAGACTTCTGAAATTTTCTCAGGTTTCTTGTGTAGGTTCTGTAATTTTACTTTTATGGTGATGAATAGGTTCTTTTTAATTCATTTTAAGTGAAATAACTAAACATACACATATGAAGCACATTTCAGATGGAACGTAGAGATGTTTACCTCTTCATACTGTAAAATATATTTATCTTACCTAGAGATTTTGTCTTGTTTTTAGTCAAAATATCTACAAATTCTTGGGGTAAGCAACATAATCCTTTTTTCCATCTGAAAACAAGCATATTATGCTTAGCCCACTAGGAGATTATTTTGCTTGTTTAAAGTAAAAACTTACTTCATTTTGACTTACACTACCGGTCAAAAGTTTGAGGTCCGTTTTTTTGTTTTTTTTCATGTTTTTTTTTTTTTTTTTTTTTTAATGATTTTGTTCATCAAGGTGGCATTTATTAAATGTAAAAAAAACTAGACTTTAAGTTAAATTATTAAATACTTCTTTATTAAATATTAATTTATTACTTATTGTATGTAGTTTCAAATAAAATTATTATTCCAGTCATTATTGCTTTTATTACTATTATCATTAATAATAATAACAGTAACAATAATAATTATTATTATAGTGATTTCTGAAGGATCATGTGACTGAAGACTGGAGTAATGAAGCTGAAAATTCATCTTTAAAATCACTGGAATAAACTATTAAATTAAATTTTGAACAGTTCTTTTATAGTGCAATAACATTTCACAATTTCACAATTTGTATTGTATTTTAGATTAAATAAATGCAGCCTTGGTGAACAGGATAAACTTATTTTAAAATTTTAAAATCCTTTTGACACCAAATTTTTGACCAGTAGTGTATTAAAACAAAAAATATATTTTTATACCTGTGTTGAAAATGCTTCTTTATTTAAGAATTTTGGCCAGAATCATGACAAAACCTCTAAGAAAGGCATTTTTGCAGTGCATATGGTGAATATAATGATGGATGGATGGATGGATGGATGGATGGATGGATGGATGGATGGAT
>CAIGQZ010000690.1:8331232-8349329 GCA_903798205.1 Danio tinwini | reverse complement strand
GGATGGATGGATGGATGGATGGATGGATGGATGGATGGATGGATGGAGAAAAAGAGATAGAGTAAACAGAAATATTGATCAATGTTTTAAAGTTTTTCTTTCTTAACAAACTTTTTTAAACAATTTTATTTG
Source organism: Danio tinwini (assembly GCA_903798205.1). Classification (NCBI taxonomy): domain Eukaryota; kingdom Metazoa; phylum Chordata; class Actinopteri; order Cypriniformes; family Danionidae; genus Danio; species Danio tinwini. The sequence goes on along the minus strand of CAIGQZ010000690.1, from coordinate 8,349,197 downwards.
TATAGCAAAATTGATATGACTTATTATTTCTAAAAACAAAATTATGTTGTTACGCCTGTGTTCAAAATGCTTCTTGATTTAAGAATTTACAGAATCATGACAAAACCTCTAAGAAAGGCATTTTTGCAGTGCATATGGTGATTATAATATGTAAATGGATGGATGGATGGATGGGTAGATGGATGGATGGATGGATGGGTAGATGGAAAGAAAGAAAGAGAAAACAGAAATATTAATCATTGGATTTAAAAAAAAAATTAAAAAGTTTGTTTTGTATAGCTAAATTTATATACTGGTAGATCAAAGTGCCTTATTGAAAAAATATATTTAAAAACATTTTAAAATTAGCTATGCTTAAATAGGCTGAACATGGTAATGAGATTTTAAAAATGTAATAAGATTACATTTTTATTTTGACTTGAAAGTTTTTGATCTTGTAATAATATTTTTATTCTACAGTTCTTTAAAAAAGCTGCTATTTGCTGCTGCTTTGAAGAATCCAAAAGCCAAACGTTGCTCTAAAGAATCATCAAGCATGTTTTTAATCTTCATAGAGCCAGTTGAAGAGCTCACAGCATCTGCTATTGAAATCTCTAACAATGCCTCTGTCTGTTGTTGTGATTGCAGAGAAACGCTCCTGCCTCTGTCTGCCGCTGGCATCCAAATCCAACGGGTGTGTGTTCAATTCATTCCTAATCTATTCTAGAGCCCTGGAACACTTCCAGGCCAAAGGTTTAAGACTCTTGTCCATCTTGAGAATTGCCTAGAGGAGGCTTGTATAGTTGCTATTTTACAACAAAACACGCCGTCTCTCAAAGTAAAGCATTGCTATAAATAGCCTGAGGTTCTTCTACCAATTACAGTCATTTGTTGTTCCATGCATATACATAGCTCAGACGCAGTGCAGATAAATCAACCCAGATCAATCAAACCCTGCTATAAATGTCGTTAAAGGACAAATATAAACTTCTGAAGCAGTAAATCGGATGCATTTTGTTGCTGCACATAAACAGAAAAACATATGTGATAAAGAAAAATGGGTTTGGTTTTAACTTGAAAGGCCTTGATTTTGAAATAACTTTTCTATTCTTTAGTTTTTTAATGCTTTTAAAAACGCAAAAGGACCTGTAAAGAACCCATAATGCATCGTCAAGTATTTGTTTTCCCAAGCATATACATATGCTCTAAAGTAAAGAGACCCAGATCGATCAAACCCTGCTTCAAATGTCATTAGAAGACAAATATAACCCCCTGAAGCAGTAAATCTGATGCATTTTGTTGTTGAAACTGTATCCTGTTTTTCTTGTCCGAGTAAGAGTTTAATGGATTCTGCTGTTTCTTCTTTGTGTTTTCCTGATCAGAGACACGCAGTACGCCAACAAGCCCTTTGAGCAGACTCTCTGTATGGAACTGTGTGGCACAGCAGGTATTATTACGCACTTAGTTGGTGGTATTTTTATAAGTGTGTCATTTTTGGGGCATTGTGTAAGCTATTAGCACTTGATTCACCTCATATGCTCTCACACATGCTAATAGCTTGCCAGTATTTGCACAGGATTTAGACTTCCGCGAATGACGTGTGTAGATTAGACTAGTGAATGTCTTAATAAGCTGAATGGTAAATGGCTTACTGCTGTTACTGCATCCTGTCAAATAAAAGTTTGTGGCCTTCACTTATGAATAGAGACAAAAGGAAAAAGTAATGTTGTAAGATGAATTGTCAATGCAATTTAAAAATGTTGTTTATTGGTGTGATGAATATATTGATTAATATGTTTTTAAAAGATCAGATTTTAGTTGGAAATGTTTAATAATTTTATGAATGTCCTTGTAGTCACTTTTAATAAGTTGAGTGAATCCAGAAGCTTTGGGGTCTGTACATTTTTAGCAAATTCAATTATATTTCTGAAATAGAAAGCTTTCGTAATTCACTCATTTTGCTTAATGCATCCTTGCTACATAAGAATATTATAAAATTACAAATTAAAATCCTTATCGAACATTTGAACTGTATAATGTTTCAGGTAAATTCTGATCTTTTGAAGCTTTAATTAATCGAGCAATTCTAAAAAACAAACTTATTTTTTAACCTTGATATTATTAAAGGTGCAGTATGTAAGTGACACCCAGTGGTTGAACTAGGTATTGCATTCCTAGATCAAAACAAACACAATCGCAGGTTGCCAAATTGATGACCAAGAGGAGTGAGTCTGACGATTGAGCCTAAAGGCTGATTTAAATTGTGTTCAATATAAAGGCAACGGCACGCCATAAAAGGAATATTTTCCATATTGAAAGGAGTTTTTGTTCTAACCAACATCTTGACACCTTACCATTTCGTGAGTGAGTGCATATTCTGTGTTTCTGAATAGCTGTATTTAAATTTCGGTCGTTTCGTTTGGTGCAAACAGCCAAATTTCTTATCACTGCAAATCATCTGGGAAGCATCTATACACACTCATTCACACTCATACACTACGGACAATTTAGCCTACCCAGTTCACCTGTACTGCATGTCTTCGGACTTGCAAACTCCACACAGAAACGCCAACTGACCCAGCCGAGGTTCGAACCAGCGACCTTCTTGCTGTGAGGCAACAGCACTGCCTACTGTGCCACTGCGTCTCCCTATTTAATTATTTGAATTATATATATATATATATATATATATATATATCAAATAAAATTTGTCATTAAAATATTAGTAAGTGGCAATTTTATTATTAGTTTCACAAATATTTTTCATTTCATAATGAATACTTAAAAGCTTTTGAGCAACACCAATATAGATAATTGCCTTAGCAACCACCACTAATAATAACCGATTCAAGTTAATCCTTCATTATTATATATTACACACGCATAATATTATGTATGACTCCTTTCATAAGCATCATTAATTATGTTCATTTCATAGCTCTTGTACACCATGACTAATAGCAGAATACTGGGTAATATTACAGTGCATTTGGTTGTGCCTGTCGCAGTGATTAATGAGTGTGCGTGTGTGTGTGTGTGTGTGTGTGTGTGTGTGTTTTGCAGGCCTGACTCCCCCCACCACACCTCCCCATAAACCGGTGGAAGATGAGCTCTTCAAACCCGATGCAAAAGCGGATCTCAGCACCAAAAGCTCATGCCTGACGCGGGCACATATGCGCAAACTCCCTGAACAGACAGAACTGTATGCCCAGCTGCGCCGCATGGGTCAAACGGGGGATATAGACTCTAAGGGTGGGACGCAACGTGCTTATGGGGACCATGATTACTGCCTGATGGGGCTGGGGGAGAGTCGTAAGACAACAGCATTGCTAAATGGCTCTCAGTGCCATGTGGAAGTGAAAGAGAAAGATGAAGAGGAGGAAATGGAGATGGATGTGGAGAAAGAAGAGATGGAGGAAGAGGAGGAGGAGAGGGTATTAACAGACTGCCAGCAAAGGACTGAGGTTGATTCTCTGATTGAGCTGCCCAGTCCAGAGGAGACCAGTGAACACTCACCTGTCGGATCTCCAACCCCAGAGCTAGACGCCCAGTCGCCAGTGTCCTGTTCACCGCCTTCCCCCAGCTGCAAACTCTCCTTCAGGTACTGAGTTTGCCATTCAATATGAATAAGCTGCATTTTGGTGAACTCTTTATTCGAACATTTTGAAGTTTTTTTTTTAACAATTAACTTTGAAAAGTGAAACAGGACATTTGTCTTAATGCATGTATAATGTCACACAAATATGGTGACACTAAAATACCTCATCAAGACACTGCAGGTTTATAGAGTAAATACTAAAGTAAAAAAACAACAACGAGTTATTACCATACTTCCCCAGCTAATCGATTGCATTAAGAATTTCAGGGTGGGGCCAAGCTGGATGGCTCACTCTGATCCCCCCGGCTCTGAAGTGGTTGGGGAAATACCAAATTGAACCCAAACAAATGATTACAACTGGCTTAAGATTTGGAATGAAAAATTGGGAAATGCAACCAGCAGAACCTGGGAATTAAAAAAATAATATTATTAATAATAATAATAATAACTGCAGGGTTTTTTGTATTACAATTTTTGTAGAATGTTATGTTTAAATTTGCCGTATAAGTTTATTTATAAACAAATTTCGAGAGGAGCATGTGCTTATGATTGATCACGGCTGGTCCCGCATTAGCTAAAACATGATTCACCAATCGGATGATTCCTAACGCACTATAGATAACCAGAGTTTCTTCAGTTATGTTCGCCTTGAGGAATCCCCCCTTTTACCCCTACTCCTCCTCTTTTCCCTTAACAGCAAGGCAGTCCAGTGGTTAGCACTGTTGCCTCACAGCAAAAACGGCAATGGTTTAAGTCCTTAACAGGCCAGCTGTCGTTTCGGTGTGGAGTTTACATTTTCTCTTCGTGCTCGCATGAGTTTCACCCAGGTTCCGCAGTTTCCTCCCACAGTCCAAAGTCATAGGTAGGGGTCTCAAACTCAAATTGGCGGGGGGCCATATCAGTGACTGACAATTCATAGGAGGGCCGTTTTAACATTCCAGCGACCTTCTTGCTGTGAGGCGATCATGCTACCCATTGCTTCACTTATATAAAAACAGTTACTGTCAGAATTATTAGCCCCCCTTTGATTTTTGTTTAAATTTTTAAATATTTCCCAAATGAGGTTTAACAAAGTAAGGAATAGAATAATAGAATAAAAGCAGTTTTTAATTTTTTAAAAACCATTTTAAGCTCTTAAAATTATTAGTCCCTTTAATCTATATATTTTTTCAATAGTCTACAGAACAAACCATCATTATACAATAACTTGCCTAATTACCCTAACCTGCCTAGTTAAACTAATGAACCTAGTTAAGCCTTTACATGTCACTTTACGCTGTATAGAAGTGTCTTGAAAAATATCTAGTAAAATATTATTTACTGTCATCATGGCAAAGATTAAATAAATCAGTTATTAGAAATGAGTTATTAAAACTATTATATTTAGAAATGTGTTGAAAAAATCTTCTCTCCGTTAAACAGAAATTGGGGGAAAAAAATTACAAAATATATAATAAAATAAAGGAAATCATTCAAAAGGAGAGAAAATGACAAAGAAGAAAAAAACATTATATAAAAAGTACAAAGGTCTGAACATTGGTTGCAGTCAGGTTCAAAGTTCTTTTTTTCACATATTACAGTAGTTTTTTTAACGCTATAATTTCAAAAATACTGGAAACAGTTAGAAAACAATATATTTTCAGCATTTTTGTAGAATCAAATATTACCAGCTAAATTATTTATAAAAATATGTCTCAATAAAAACCTTTAGAACACAGATATGAATAAAACTGAAGGTTGGTGTATGATTATGGTTACTGTATGGCTCAAACAGAAAAAAAAATATTTTTGAGGGAAAAAGCCTTTAAAAATCTGCAGACAAAAATTGATGATGTGTAACAAAAGAAGCACATAAAAACATTTGGAGTTTTTTTATTATACTAGTCTATACTATATAAAAAACAAGCAAAAAAGCCTGAAATGTCCAAATTTGCAGTGTTAGTTTTTGTCTGCAGCTTTGTCACCTTAAAGGAATAGCTCACACAAAAAAGTACTCCCCATCAGTGATGTAGTAACTAATTACACATCATCTAGAGTTTCTAATAATGTTCCAAAAATGTAATACTTAAGATTATTTGACGTTTTTAAAAGCTGAACAGATTGCTGATCCTTTTTTATTTCATGATTACAGATCACACAATGATGGTCAGATGTTTATAATTTATAGATTTCTTAATTCTGTTTCTAGTTTGGCATATGATAATGCATATCACTGTTAATGAATTCATTCATGACATGTTCAGCAATGATAAAAAGGATATTTATTAGTATGTTAGCCTGTAGCTCACATGCATGAGTATGGCATCATTTATCATTTGCCTGTTAACATGCTGTTAGCACAGCTATTTATTTTTAAATGTCAAGCAATGGAACACTTTTACATTTACATCTGAGATATACGAGTAACCTTTGATATCTGTCTTTGAATTAAAAACAGTGCCAGTATCAAGTTAACAAGATCTTCATCATCAAGACTTTTATTTTGCATTTATTATTCATTTTTTGTAAGGCAAATCTGTCTTCCTTCTTTCAGCGATGAAAGCTCAGAGACATGTCATGGAGCAAACGAAAAAAGGAGCAAGACAAAGTGTGGACAGGAAAATGATGGGGTAGGTTGTTTTTCTAAACCAGTTTTAATCATTGCAGCATTGAAAAACCCATAAATATCCTAAAGGTAAATGTTTTTTTTCTGTCATGACTGGGGTTAACTTGATACCATTATTTAGGATTTGGTACAATACCAGACTGTAATACCTCAGTATTGATACTAAATCAATAGCAAAGGTGATCATTTCTTCACACCTGTGTAACAAAAATGTTGTTAAGTATGTGTTTAAAACATTTATTGTTAACATATGCATTAGTTCATTTATCATCAATAATTCATTTGAAATATATTAAATATTTCTCTATCACTGTTAGGTCAGCTTACCCAATAAATTATAACAAAGCTTACTTTACTGTACAGTGTTATTCTAACAGTCAAGATTAAACATTTTTGGTGAATTTAGAGACTGACAGGTGAGTGTGCTTCTCATCTTCATTCATTTTGATTTAATACACTTTTATTTGCTACTAATTGAAGCAAATGCATAAGAAGCTCAAAATGATATTATTTTTGTCTTTCGAGCTTTCTCAGATTTTTTTCAGATCTCATTCATATAGCTGAAAAAAAACATTAAATCTCTCTCTCTCGGCTACTTCATATTGCCAATGTGCAGCAAAACCATTGCCATATTATCCTTATATTATATTATTACTTCATATTATTGATACTTAAAATGAATATAGCAAAACTCTTCCCTCATTCATAATCAATTAATATTTGATAGATTGAAATGCAAGTGCTAAATACAACGATTTTTAGACCAAAGTTTTAAGGTTCTAGCATGTAACATGCACATTTGAGCTTTTATGGTTACATCACATCTTATATATATATATATATATATATATATATATATATATATATATATATACACACACATTGATCACTTGTCTTAATCTTAATTCATGAAAAATGAAGGATGCCCTCACATGTCCATCTCTAAATTTGCGGGGGGGAAAAAATCAGAATAAGCTAAACTGCAAGATTGGATGTGTCTCGTCTAGCAACACATGATTAATAGCAATGCTTGCACAGAGGTGCACAAGGTCAGTTCATTCACCTTTACCATCTGTTTCATATTCAAAGTAATGGCAGTTTTCACTTCTAGTACTGTCCTTATTTACCAGTTTCGAGTACACTGATACATATTGTATCGTTCTGTTATGAAGTTTACTGGTTTCAGCCGTAGATTAGAAAGCAATGCTGAATTGCGCAAAATTGTGATATTGAACCGTTGAAAATAAATAGCATTCATACCAGTATTTTTCCAGTACCAGTGTACAGCACATCTCTAGTCAAATAATTTGTTTGTTTCTTTTAAGTGCTGTTAAACATATTTGTCAAATTGCATGTGCATTTTCAGAACAAGTGCCAAGTGATCTACATTCACAACCTTCCAAGCAGCGTGACTCAGACCATGCTGCGCAAGCGCTTCGAGGCCTTCGGCCGTCCAGAGGATTGTAAAGTGGTCATCAAAAAAGAGTGGGTTTTATTTCCGTCTACTTGCCTGACTTGATGTTGAGTGGGAGAGCGGACTCCTAATGTTTCCATGTGTTTGTGTAGGGAGCGTTGTGGAGTGATCACACTGAGGCACACTCAGAACGGCCAGACCTCACGGCACAGGTGGGATTTGCTCAGTCCGAGTGGCGGAAACGGCAGTCGACGGTTTGGCAGAAAGCGTTACATAGATCTGGGTAAGAGAACAGAGAGTTTTCCATGTCTTTGATCTTCTCTTTGCATCAGACATCTGCTGCTCTGAGTCAGAGGAAAGTGTCTTCTCCTTTCTAAGCTAATAAACGGCCTAATTCAACTTCATTTGCATTTAAATAGAAAAAAAAAAGACTTTTTGATTCTTGGTTGACCCACTTGAAGAAGCAAGCTGCAATTTTAATTATGTTCAGGCCGGTACACCGCAGTGCTTTGCTATTACATCAAGTCGATGGTCTAAACAATGTGTGAAGTCAGTTCCAGACAACGATAATGAAAAAGCTGCTCGCCTCATAATTTGCTCATTTTTATACCAGACTCACTGTCTAATCGAATGTGCTGAGTCAGATTATATTACATATAGGATGCAAACAAAAAAAAAACTGCTGTCCACAGTAGTGGTGAAACTAGTAATATGTTTATTAATGGCTTTTGCTGGTTTCTACATCAGTGTTTGTGACCCTAGATCAAGGTTGTCCAAACTGTTTTTTATAAAGGGCCAAAAACCAAACTTGATTGAGGGCTGTGGGCCGAGATTAAAAATACCAAACCGTATTACATTAAATTTGCTCATTTGTTTGCTTATTATTATTTAAAAATAACTAGAAAAAGTTGCTTAAAAACATATTAAATGATGATGCAGTATAATTTGTAACGTTTTATAATCAACTTATTATAATAAAAAACAAAAACAATTCCATTTATAACACATTGGAGCTCAATACTGAATGCACTAGTCGAGCTGCTCCTGTCTTTGCTTTGATTTGCTCAGCGATGTCTTGTGCACTGTCCACTATCTGTCAAGTGACAGTATTTACATTATAAAAGTCTGATTCATATGAAACATTTCATTTTAGTTTGCTTTTTATGTAGCTCCTCAATTAAACAAAGAAAAATAATAAATATAACTTATTTTCTTAACAACAAAAAATAATCTTATAGAACATAAACAACATATACATAATATACAAAGTAAGAGCAAACAGTTACAAAATGAGTATACATAAAATTGGAAATGAAGATCTCTGTCAATGGCATTCTCCCCATTATTCTTCCTCTCTTTTCAGATGGGATGGCGGGCCAAACCAAAGGTTACCATGGGCTAACTTTGGACATTTCTGTTCTAGATCAAAAAAAAAATGACAAACATCAAATAAATTTATATTCAAAACATTTTTTAGTTTTGTGTAAATTCGCTATATGATATAAAAAAAACTGAATGCATAAACAGGACGGCTCAGTGGTTAGCACTGTCACCTCACAGCAAGAAAGTCGCTGGTTCAAGTCCCAACTGGACCAGTTGGCATTTCTGTTCAGTTTGTGTTCTCCCCGTGTTTGTGTGGGTTTCCTCTGGGTGCTTCGTTTTCCCCCACAGTCCAAAAACATGCAGTATAAGTGGATTGAATAAACCAAATTGGCCTTAGTGTGTGTGTGTGTGTGAAATGTTTCCCAGATTCATTTCGCTGTGGCGACCTCTGAAATATAGACTGAGCCAGATGAATGCATGAACAATAACAACAAAACGTGACAGTTCTGATTTATATAGTAAGATACTTTGGGTAAAATATTGAATTAGTAATAACCATGTTATTAAGCAGCGTTGTTATTCATAAGTAATAAAAAAAAAAGTTGGCATGAATTTAAAAAAAAAATCTGATATTAAATATACATCTTAGATGTAAAACTTAAATTAAAGTACTTACTAAAAAAAATAAGCGCATAAAAAAATAACTAAAACTAAGAGCAAGTATCGAACTATAAACGCTTATTGAAAATATGAGAGCACTTTAAAATGATATAAATAACATACTACTGAAAAGATGCAGAAACTATTTTCACCTAGAAAATGCGAGTATTTTTCAGTGGCAAAAAACTAACGAATTCCAAAGTAAAAACAAATATGATTTTATTTGCATGTGCGTGTACAGAAATGTATTACTGAAATATAGGATATATTTGAAGTATTATTTAAATTTATTATTTTATTTATGACATAATATAATAGTAGAATGCTAAATTCAAGTTATAATTTAATAAGATTTCCTCCGGGTGCTCCGGTTTCCCCTACAGTCCAAGGACATGCGCAATAGGAGAATTGAATAAGCTAAATTGGCTGTAGTGTATGTATGTGAATGCAAGAGTGTATGGGTGTTTCCTGGTGTTGGATTGCGGCTGGAAGGGCATCCACAGCGTAAAACATATGCTAGAAACATACAAACATGGCGACCCCTGATTAATAAATGGACTAAGCTGAAAAGAAAATGAATGAATGAATTTAATAACATGAATTTATATGCAGTTATATCCATCAGTAATCCGTAAAATGATTCCTTTATAATTTCTTTATAATCTGCTATATGATTTCTTTTATAGTTTCAAGCTAAGCATGTCTGTGTGTGTGTGTGTGTGTGTGTGTGTTTAGATGAGGCAGGTCCAGGTCCAGTGAAGAGCAAGTATGATGCACTGGACTTTGATGCTCTGCTGAAAGAAGCCCAGAGGAGCCTGCATCGCTGACTCGCCTTACCACGCCTCCAGTTTCACGCCCCGTCCGGGACTCGCCTCAGCACCTCAACCAAGGCACTTCTTCATGTTTACATTTTGAACATTGGAATAAAAAAAATATATATAGACCTTGTCACTTCTAACTGAGGATCGGAGGACATTTGGGGGGCAGGAGGATTACAAATGAACAGCTCTGAGACACCGGACACAAGTGCTGCTTTTCTTGTGTGTTTGATGCCATTCATGACGTTGCGAAAGGCTCAGGCTTCGTAGCAAACCGCACTCTTTTCCATTGGTTGTTGTGACGTGTGTTCTTTTTTTTTTTTATTTGTACCTCTTTGTCACTCTTCATAGACCCGCAAGGTGCTTTCACCATTTTGTCGTACAGATATATAAACAATAACTGCTTTGTATTAGCGAAACTTTGTGGATGTTCAACTCTGTGTGTGCGTGTGTGTTGCGATGAAAAGTGGGTTTAAAAGAAAAACAACAAACAAAAAAATCCTACAAGGTAGAGTTTACAAATCATAAAGTCAAGAAAAAAAAAAGTAGTCTTTTTTGTAATTTTAGTGCTTCCTTAATTTCATCTATGCACTCAAATGAGGTAGTGCTTCTTTGGTCTGGCTTCTGCCTTCCTCTGGTATGTTGAATGGGCTTTTGCTGCTGGGTTGTCAGACACAAACGAGTCCAACCCAGACTGTGCTACTTTGAAGTTGAAGTTGTAACATTTTTCTCTTATTCCAGCTTAAATTGGGGCAACAACTGTTGAAATTCTTTATTAAAACATTGCTCTGTTTGTTTGAGCAGCCTGGCAAAGCTAGTTATGAAATTATGGGGTGGGCCTTTTTTGGGCTGACCAATTAGAAAAGATTGTGGTGCAGAAAAACTTAAAGCCCTGATATATTTACACCAAAAGTTGTTTTCTGTTATTCATTTAGGTGTAAAAATGTTATCCGAGCAATGATTTACTGTTAGTAAACCTCCACAAATGACCCCCACACTGCTTAAAGCAACTTTAATGTTAATTGGCGCTACATTTTCCTGCCATTAACATAATAAATACTAACTAAAATCCATGCCAAAGGAGGCGGAGCTCCAGAATATAGCCATGTATTGCACATATTGATCCAATGCTAGTTCAAAGTGTCTTCAGGAAAGTTCACTTTAGCAAACTGCCTCAAACTCATAAAACATACTTCATTTTGGCCTGATTTTGTTCAAAATGGTTTGTTTTGTAATTTTGCCCTTTCCCTACATAGATTTAAGAGTACATCTAGTTATTGTGTCATTGGCCCAGTCCAGTGGTAATTCAAAGAGTTTACCAACTGAAGCAGGGTTAGTATTGCCAAGCTGCTTCAAACAAAAAAAAAAAACTTCAAACCATTAAATTACCATTAGTTATTCAATTAGCGACCATTTTTTCACACAAATGTTGTTGCCCCAAAGCACACCTTCATAGTCCCATCGCCCAGGACCAATGGTAGCTTGACTTGTTTAGTCAAGCAGTTAAAAATAATATTCAAATTAAGCCTAGTTTGGTTCAAAATTTTGTCACAAGTTTATTGATTTTGCTTGAAGAATATTTCCGTACTTAAATTTGATTCCAGCTTAATTTAGTCTTGTGAATTTACCGCATTTTCCAACAGTCAATACGCAGAGATTGAAATCTCGCCTAAATTCCCACTACTGTGACCGCACCTTACTTCTCAGCCAGTTGGTTTTGTCTTAAAAGCACAGTTATGTGGTTGGACTCCTCCAGTAGCTTTGCCCTCACACACCTCCAGGTGGTCCCGCACTGAAGCACTCCTATGGGCGATTGAGAGAAGGGTGGCGGTAAACTAGGAGGAAGATCTTTTTTCAGAGCTCAATCTCATTAGAGACGCGGTTGCGTCTCTACTTTGTTTACATGTCACTCTCTCATCCTCTTTCTCTCTCTCTAAGCTCAAACACTCTTTTTTTTACTCTCTCCTTTCTGACAGGGGGGGATCTGCGGGTTTTTTCTAGCTCTTACCTTGTGGCTACTGCTCTATTTGTCTTTTGTGTGTGTGTGTTTTTTGAAGTCTAAAAATGTACCAGTGTATAACTGCGTGTCGTCTGTGTCTTTTACGGGGTCTAGGGATGGGTCCGTCCCTTATTATTATTGTTATTATACGCTGGGACCGGTTGCTTTTATTCTACAGGGTCTCCCTGTGGATCTAGTGCAGTTGTGAGCGAGAGTGTGCGCATGTATGGTTTGGAGAAGGCCGCCGGGTCTCTCTTTACTCTCCCCTTTATCCAGAAACACACACCCCTAACCTGAATGTTTACATGACTGAATTCTCTTTCGACTTTTACTAGAGCGCACACTAAGTACAGAACGCCTTATTCAGTGTTTAAGTACCCAACAGGACGTTTCCCTTTTATGGTACTGAGCTGTTACCATGACACAGCCTCTGAACGCTGACCAATTTGCCCATTAAGATCTTGCGAAAACAAACTGAATGAGAGTTTGTGCTTAGTATGTATACTACTAAACAAGCAAGAGATGTGCTGGTTTACATGATTTTATATATATATATATATATATATATATATATATATATATATATATATATATATATATACATATATATATATATATATATATATATATATATATATACATATACATATACATATATATATATATAGAGAGAGAGAGAGACATATATAATGTGTATATAGCACTGTGTCTTGTGTAAACATGAGATGTATGGTTATGTGCTGTACAGCGATGTGGTAACGTGTGGTTTTAAAGGCTGAATCTGATTGGTTTGTTGGTGAACCCCATGATGCAGCGTTAAGCAATACAGGGAAATCCAGAAGGGAACTTTCGTTAAAATGGCTTCATAAGTCAAACACAGTTATATATATATATATATATATATATGAAGTGTCTCTTTAAAAATGGTTCTTTTTAATGACTTTAATGTGTTTTTCGTTTTATGCAATTGAGATGCAATACCGCTTAAGAGATCAAAGTGAGCCTTTCTCACTGGAGAGATTGGTTGTTTTAGGGGAAATTGGATCCTGTACTGTATGGTGTTGTAGACAGCTCAGATGGTTCGAAAAAAAGAAAGTCGACGGTTAAAAACCGCTGACTTTCATTAGGAAAACACACAGACAGCCCAATCTCACAAGGAGAGCCTTAAACCCTAGGGGGAAACAAAGCTATCAATCTTATCTGATCTCCTTTACAATCCAATGTGTTTTCTTTACTGAAGTGAGTAAACTTTTTCAATACAGCCATATTATAAAAGGTATATACATATATATATGATTATATATATATACATATATATTTGTGTGTTTGTGTAGATAAATATATAGATGATATAATTTGTTATAGACCATTTTATTCAGTGTTTCAGAACACTTCAATACATTTCAGCACTGTCAATCTAGAATGTACAGATCCAAATTAAAAATAATAATAATAATATAAATAAAAAAAATAAAAATAAAAAAACTTCCAAAGGGAACCTTCTTTAATGCAATACATTTTTCCAGCCCTCATTTTAGCAATCGCTAGACAAGTTGACCAAAAAGTACATTTGATGTTTGGATACCGGAGAAGCGTGTGGTATCACATCAAATCCATTTCACGAATGTCATGATTGTTTGGCTTGATCATGTGTGTACGAGTGTGTGTGAGAGAGAGAGAATGAGTAAAAGAGCGCATGTGATTTCTTCCTTTTTTATTTTAGTTCATACAAAATGTCACTTCTATTTCACTTCATATACAGCCCTGAAGTTTGTTGTTAACAAAGTACACGCTCTTGCAAGATTGAAGAGAGTTTTCTGCTCGAATTAGATTCTGGGAAAGTTTATATCGTCTGTGCTAAACCTTGGATCCTTTTTTTTTTTAATCAAGAAGCGGATCTAGCATTTGTGTCATTATGGTACCAGAGCATTAGTTAATGAATGGCACATCTATTTCGCATTGTTTTGCTGCTTTAAGACCTTGTCTTTTGTGGAAACAAAATCTGAGTCAAAGGGCATACATTGTTTTCTTCATTGACTTGTTTTTATTGATTTGGCTTTTTGACTATTTACATCTAATGACTATCAAATTCGCTATGATTTTACTTTTTTAACGTAGTTTTTTTTTTTTTGGTAAATACTGATAGTAAGATTTTATATTTTTACATATATTGGTTTTGAGTTGTTGTTTTTTTATTTATATGCCACTTAGTTTGGATGTCTTGAAATGGTGTTGGTTTTATTTTCATTTATTTTTCTCTGTATCGTGTGATTTTCATACATCATGAGAATGTGGAGACAAATGCATTTCAGTATTTTTAAATTGTTAAAATCTAGTTTCCTAGATCAAATCTATATAGTGGAAATTATTTGATGTCATAAATTATATTTTAATTCATGTAAATAGTTAAAAAAAAAGATGATGGCTTCCTTTTAAACTGAACACATTTCTCTTCTGAGATTGTTTACATTATTAAACTGTAGAAACTGATCCTCCTATACTGTAAAAAAACAACGACAAAAAAGTACATATATTCATTGTTTTGCCTCCAAAAAAATAAAATCCATAATGAACAATAGTCAACTTTGTATTGAATTCATGTGTTTGCATTACTGACCATTTATACCAGAAATATACAGGGGAGATCAAAATTAGAGAAGGTTTTAAACAGCATTTTTCAGTAATACTGCAATCTTCCTAAGTCAAAATCGGAAGGATTTTATTTGTATTGGAAATACCATGCTAAAATATATTAAGGTTATTGATGTCCCAATGTAGTTGGAAGTGTACAGGCCCTTGCTTTAAATGAAAAAGCTAAGCATTAACCGTACACTTCTCACCTTTTTTGACTACTTTAAAAACATTTAAAGGGTTCAGCGTTCTACCAGTTTGATGATAAACATGATGTATTCCCTCAGTCCCAAATAGATTAAAGAATTAGTTCACAATTTGAGATATTTCAGATGAAATCCGTGAGCTCTCTTATCCTCCAAAGACAACAATGGTCCAGAGAAGTCTAGAAAGGAAGTGTAGTTTTGCCCTTAATAAAAATGCACTCTGACCTGACGTGAGAGACAACATTTTTACAGTTTGTTTTGGGATTGTTTTTATTGTTTTTTTGTTTGTAGACCTTTATACATCTCAGGACCATTGCTGTCTATAGAGGATGAGAGAGCTCCTGGGTTTCATCTAAATTATCTTCATTTGTTTTCTGAAGATGAACGAAGGTCTGAGGAGTGAACCCTTTAAAACTGCTTTTATCGTTGAAATGGGCAGGTGCGTCTTTTTGTACTTACATCAGCAAATTATATATAAAACAAGTAAGAACAACATCCTACCTTATGCCTAGTTCATGCTACAGGATTTTTAGCATGGTTTGAGTTTGTGGAACTCGTCGACAAGTCTGGCTGTGATAGCGACAAAATCAGCGGGTGATCTGCTCTCTGCAATACTTATGTGTGAACTACTCAACAAATACTCAAAGAGGCTCGCTAAAAAAAAAAAATCTAGCATGCTGATATCTGGGTTGGTCGGCCGACTTGATATCACGTTATGTCAGGTGCAGCAATGGGCTGCAGCCAATGAGAGAGTAGTTTTGCGTTGACCATTGTTCTATAACAAGAAAAACATCAATGTGCGCACATCCAAAAGACACTTAAAGGCAGGTGCTTGATCAAGGCAGATACAATTGAAAAAGTAAGAGAATCGGCACACTGCCACTTCAGCTCTCAAAAACAAATTTAATATGACAGCGTTTCAACCTACGTGGTCTTCATTGGGTGACCTGATGAAGGCCATGTAGGTTGAAACGTCATATTAAATTTGACCATTGTTCTCACATTACTCAACTTATATGTCTGTTATAAATATGTTGGCATTGGCATATTGGCAATATTGATTCTCTACTGAGCAACATAAATGGAAACCAAGTCTATCAGCTATACTGTCCACATTAATGTGATCCGCTGATGGATCAGCTGATTGACGTGGCTTTCAAACGCTCTAGTGAACGCTTTCAGATCTATAAGTGGGGCCCTTAAAAGGGCATTTATAAAATGCAAGACAGAATTTTCTGCTATTTTATCACAGAGTTTTGTAAAAAATCATATTTATGTGGAATGATGTTGAGAGTGTAGTAAATATAAAACTTAACATGACATAAAAAATAAACTTTTTAACAAAAATTCAATCAGAATGACTTATTTGGTAAACAAACTAAGTCTCATAGACAGAAAATATTACTTTTCAAACTGTATTGCACATAAATCATTTAAACGTTTGCATATTAATCAATAATATTACTGGAATTAATGTAAAAACTGAATAAATATAGATTTAGACACATTTGCATAAGTATACATAGACCCAATGATGGGCTAAATAAGCTGTGAATTTCTGTATTTAATCTGACCTTTTGATTAAAGGTTAATTCGGGCTTTGATTCGTTCTGCTGATGAGATGTTTGGTCCAAATTCTCTTAAATCTTAAGACAATATGCCAAGACAGATCATTACCCTGCTAAGTATTGCCAATTCCAGCTGCAGTGTTGACCTGATTGACCATTGAGATTCTTATTACCCTGTCCTCTTGTGCAGTTGTCTTTGGTGGACAACCAGCCTTTTCGTTGGACTTGAATTAGCTAATGACATTGTAAAGTTGCCATACTCTGGAAATCGCTAATTTGAAACGATTACCTTCTTTTGATGTGGCTAAAAGGTCATCCCTTTGGCCTTCATCTGGACAACCTGCTTTTGGAGAGTTTCGGTCACTTTAAAAAAGGCTTAACATCTTGCAAAATCTGTGAAAACTGTTAAGATAATCAGCCAGTTAAATAAGGTTTGCAAGATAATTATCACCAAGTGCCAGATTACCACTAAGAACCGAGAGGTATCGTATAGTGTTCTTATTTTTATTGTATTTATTACTTTTTTTATCTGTACAGTATTAGTTTTGAAACTCATGGAAATATGCTTTAAAAACTGCTTCTTCACTCCTGTTAGGAATCTTAGGAAACAGGACTAAGTGGTGACCTTGAAATATAGAAAATTGTAGGTTGTCTAATTTTGACCTTCACTGTACAATCAAGTAAACAGCGGGAATATCTTCCACAGAAATCAACACTTTTCTTTTTCAGAGCACAGAGGATGCTTGAAACCCAGCAGCACTTGCTTTAAGGCAGTCACTTTTTTTCCTGATGTTCCGCATAACTATTTCATTGTACAAACAGGATAGCTCAGTCGGAAACTCTGATTGGTTACTGCACTGAAATGCCAGCCAATTGCAAATGGCTTGCTCTGTTGTATCCATGCAGACCGTCTACAATTTTAGATTGTGCAGCTAATTGTGCCAGTTTCTTTCACTGAGGTTATGTAGCAGAACATGCTGAATGAAACCACTGTTAATGCAGCCATTCGGAGGGCTGGTGGCAATTTGCCGCTCTGTTGGTTTGTGATTCAGATGTCAGAATAATCATTTCCTACGGCACTGTGTGTGTGTGTGTGTGTGTGTGTGTGTGTGTGTGTGTGTGTGTGTGTGTGCGTGTGTGTGTGTGTGTGCGTGTGTGTGTGTG
>CAIGQZ010000690.1:8309062-8324074 GCA_903798205.1 Danio tinwini | reverse complement strand
TCACACAAGTTTAAAAAATATATATAAATAAAACTTATGCAATCTGCACTCCGGAATAAAAGTAAAAAAAAAAAAAAACTGTCACGGGGTGTTCTCTCCCCAAGTGGCTCAAAGAGAAAATTTAGAGCAATTTTTAATATGCTCTAAATGTAAAACTAAATAAATTGCTAAGTATTCTTGACACATGAAATTGTAAAGCCTGTAGCCTACAACAAATGTGAAAAGTTATTGTGTATCATATTTAACAAACTGTTTACTACGAATTTTATATCATTTTGCTGACATGGATAATTGAATATTAATAAGACGTCATTACGCTGCTGTGCCGTCAGCCAATTATTGCATTGCTGATCATAATTTTGAGGATTGATAGATCTGTCCTTCACAACACACGCAGCAATCTCAGATCAGTTCATCCAGACATTTTAATCTGATTCGCGAACTTCTTCGTAGAACCAAATTAGCCAGAGATCGGTTATCAAGAATAAAAGATCCAGGATCTGTCAAATCATCCTAGATCATTTGAGTGAGGTACAAAGAACGGACCCCAGGAACACACTTATAAATGTTTCTATTGTTAAATTTGATCAAAAACAACAAGTCAGTTTTTTCCTCAAATTCAGTGTTTAATTCAACAAGGTTTTTAAAGAGGGATAGGTTTATATAGGTTTATCCGTCTAATTACTTATAACATTTTATTTATCCAGTGTTCAGTCTGTGAACACTATTTTCTGGCATATGTGATAGAAATTGATCATTAGCATATTTAAAAAACATTTTAAATTTAGAACTTAATAGGACAGTTCACTCAAAAATGAAAAAGTACTCACTACTAATGCAGTCTCAAAGGGTTTGAAACTTTTGAGTTTCTTTCTTCTATTTAACACAAAAGAAGATAGCTGAAAACCTCAAATAGTCAAATAGTATGCAAGTCAATGGCTACAAGTTTTCAGCTTTCTTTAAAATATCTTCTTTTTGTGTTCAGCAGAAAAAATATAAACTCAAACAGGTTAAGAAGTGACGAGACTTGTAAATGATAGCATAATTATTACATAAATGTTTTGCCATTCCTAATGTAATCAATCAATTGAAGAAGTATTGTGATACTATTAGATAATTGTATTACCCTTTTCACAAGCAGTGTCTTGCCTTAAACAAGAAGCAGAAATCGCTACATAATTTCCTCTGAGAGACCTGGCACACATCCTATTTGAAGCT
This sequence comes from Danio tinwini, assembly GCA_903798205.1. Classification (NCBI taxonomy): domain Eukaryota; kingdom Metazoa; phylum Chordata; class Actinopteri; order Cypriniformes; family Danionidae; genus Danio; species Danio tinwini. The sequence goes on along the minus strand of CAIGQZ010000690.1, from coordinate 8,322,856 downwards.
ATGAAATTTGGCTCTACCGCCATTGTTCTAGGATCTACTTCCATGAATATAATAATATCATTACCAAAAAATTGCTCAAACACTGTTCATTTTTTAAAAATGCATGAAATCCAGCACCAGGTATGTGAGATGATATACGGTGCTGTCTGCTGTGAAATGCATATAATAATGAGTGTTAAACAATGAATGTAAACAACCCATCCATGGCTACATTACCATATGAACGGGGCTTCAAATTCATTATGTCGGCTTGAGAGCCCAGCGATTTCATTTTCCTATGCAGTCACACCCTTGGCTGCCCTACATGTTTGAATATATTGCTGTAGTATCAGGCCTTGTGTGTGTGACACTGCATTATGCATTAGGAATATCTAACCTTGCTCTGAATCTCCCATGGCTTGGCGATGGCTGACAAATCACAGGCAGTCATCATCATAGCCCTGCGGTGAGGAAAACCAAAACACCATGCAGTCAATTCATATTTATGAACCCTAAATGGCACCAAATGCTAGTCGCCGCATATTATCTTTTGCAGGTATATAAATCAGCTTATTGGCTAAACAGATATTATGGGTAATATTAGGTTATTTTCTCACATGACAATCTCTTTCCGAGTGGTTTCCAACATCATGTATTTGGTCCAACTGTCCCAGCTGTCGTAGGTCTTAGACTGATCGACAATCTTCTGAAACATGGTCCTTTTCCTGTGGAAGAACATCATGATTTGATCATTTGTATTAGGCCCTGTGACATTTGGTTTTAGGATGTTTTGGCCACCTAATCACAAACAGACAACACTAAATATAGGTGCAAATGGGGTAAGAGAGTTTTTGAAAATAATAACTACTTTTGACCACATCCAGAGGTAACTGAAAATGCATTTGACCAGATGGCTTTCATAATCAGGGTTCTTACACCTTTTCCCAAGTTAAATTTGGAAAATTGTGGCAAATTACATATACATGCTTCATCACATTATATCTGATGCTAACTGTTATTTTATTTTATAGTATAATATACAATCACCGGCCACTATTTAGGTACACCTTACTAGTACCAGGTTGATCCCATTTTGCCTTCAGAACTGCCTTAATCCTTCATGGCACAAATTCAACAAGGTACTGGAAATATTCCTCAGAGATTTTGCTCCATATTGACATGATAGCAATACGCAGTTGCTGCAGATTTGTCGGCTGCATATCCATGATGCGAATCTCCTGTTCCACCACATCCCAAAAGGTGCTCTATTGGATTGAGTTCTGGTGACTGTGAAGGCCATTTGAGTACAGTGAACTTATTGTTATGTTCAGGAAACCAGTTTAAGATGATTCGCGCTTTATGACATGGCGCGTTGTCCTGCTGGAAGTAGCCATCAGAAGATGGGTACACTGTGGTCATAAAGGGATGAACATGGTCAGCAACAATACTCAGGTGGACTGTGGCGTTGACACGATGCTCAATTGGTACTAATGGGCCCAAAGTGTGCCAAGAAATTATCCCCCACACCATTACACCACCACCACCAGCTTGAACCTTTGATAAAAGGCTGAATGGATCCATGCTTTCATGTTGTTGATGCCAAATTCTGATCCTACCGTCCGAATGTCGCAGCAGAAATCGAGACTCATCAGTCCAGGCAACGTTTTTTCAATCTTCTCTTGTCCAATTTAGGTGAGTCTGTGCGAATTGTAGCCTCAGTTTCCTGTTCTTAGCTGACAGAAGTGGCACCCGGTGTGGTCTTCTGCTGCTGTAGCCCATTGCCTCAAGGTTCAACGTGTTGTGCATTCAGAGATGCTCTTCTGCAAACCTCAGTTATTACCGCTCACTGGATATTTTTTCTTTTTCGGACTGTTCTCTGTAAACCCTTGAGATGGTTGTACGTTGTGCGTGAAAATCCCAGTAGATCAGCAGTTTCTGAAATACTCCAGACTATCTGGCACCACTACCATCCCACATTCAAAATCACTTAAATCACCTTTCTTCCCCATTCTAATGCTCGGTTTAAACTGCAGAAGATCGTCTTGACCATGTCTACATGCCTAAATGCATCGAGTTGCCCCCATGTGATTGACTGATTAGGAACTTGCGTTAAAGAGCAGCTGGACAGGTGTAACTAATAAAGTGGCTGGTGAGTGTAGTATTCAAGTGTAGTATCAGTTTCAAGTGCTTCATGCTAATTCTAAGCACTTTTCAAACCTTGAAAACACTAGATTAAAATTCAAGTATTTTCAAGGAGTTCTAGCACTCTTGAACCCATCATAATCTAAAATCTAAAATTAAAAGCTACAAAAAAAATGTACTCTGTGCTTACTGACCCAATTTCTCTAAAACATTATGGGGCATGTTGTTAAGGCATGCTAGCTAGATGGGATTTCTGCTTTGCTGTGTAAAACCCTGAGTTTGTTTGAAGGTGAAGAAAAAAAATACAATATTCTCCTAACAGTCCTGATTCTGAAGACCAGGACACACCAAGCTGTCAGTCGGCCATCAGCCAATGTCAGGTCATCAACGAGGATCTGTTAAGCTAATTTGTTAGGTGTGATTTCCCATTAAGCTTCAGTTCAGCAAGCAAATCAGAGCATGAGGAGAAAAACTGAAGTGGCAAAAACAAGCAAACAATGAAGTCAAGAGGGAACACAAAGAATCCTGCTGCCATTTTGTCACATTTATCATTAAATATTTGATACATAACGGATCTGCTCACGTAATTGCCTGATGTGAATGTTGAGTGAAAATGCTAGTAATGAAAGGTGCTGCACTCCTTATCTTTTTTTTCTTGTTTTCCTTTTGCATTTCTAAGAAAACTCTGCAAGGTTATTTCAAAATACCATATAGAAAGATCAGAAAAATACTATTTATACACCCACTCACAGATTCTTCCCTTTTAAAATATCAGGAATTAGAAAAAAGTGCACTAATGGGATGGATTAAAACACTAGGTGTTAATAGGAATGTGTTTCTCTCATCTACTGGTGAGCCAACTGACCAAAATGCATCTTAATACAAGGTGTAAACAGGGTCTTAATCATTATGCAGCTCTAACCGCCTCTAACTGCAAGGCTAACTCTGAATAAATGATTCACGAAATCAAAGTACATCCCACAGGGCTGAAAAATAAATTTCTTACTTGAAATACAAGGCCAAGTCTGTTGCGATGATAGCAATGTCCATCAAATGGATGACGGTTTCGTGCTGTCTTCTGTTCAGATTCTGGTAGATATTTAAGGCCTTGGAAAACAAATTATTTCCGTGAGGAAAATGCTGGCTGTGAGTGAGGAGGCAGTTATTTATGGAGCTTATCAACTAGATGCACATTCTCAATAGTCTGCAGACTTCAAAAAGATAATCATGGCTGACACCGTTTGAAAAATCCCTAAAATGTAATTAATTTTGGCATTACCTCATCTCTAAGCAGAGTTTTTCCAAATTCCAGATGGTGCCTCTCGAGAATGGAGGAACCATGCAGCTTTGCTAGTGGATTCCCAGATCTGTCAAAGTAATAAAAAAAGCAATTCTCAAAAGCGAAAAGGTCACACTTTTCATAAATATATACTACTATACTATAAATATATATATATATATATATATATATATATATATAAGCTAAATGCATTCTAATACATTATTTTGCATGAATTTAACATGGTCATTTAACATGAAAAATCCCTCAAATGTAAGTGCTGAGTTCGAGAAGTGTGTATTTTATAGTCATCCTCTACCACCTCTCATATCATTCCATACATGTCACTTCTACAAAGATGACCATAAAATATTTTTTGCTGGGTTAATAAAACAAATGCATATTTGTTTGGGGTGGGCAAATTTTATCAACATGCAAGCTGACATTATTAAGTGAAAAAGCATGTGAAAGTGACATCATTGCCCAAGCAAAAATGTCATTTTTCTGAATGACAGTAAGTGAGCATGATATAAATGTGATACTAATTTTATAATGAAATCAAACAAACTGTCAACTTAATATTATGTGATTATCACTTTACACACAATATTGTGTGATTTTCTGTTTCACCAACAAAAATATTTCTAAACAAAGCTAGAGCAGAACATAGTACTTTTTGTAAAAAAAAAACAAAAAAAAAACATTTGTGCATCTTAGAGCAACACCACAATGTTTCATTCCAGAATGAATCTGCTTTTGAACCAATGATCCAATTATCTACTGTCAAAGAGCCAATTGTTTTGAATGATTTGAATGATGATTCAGTAAATCATAACAATATTTAATTCCTGAATGAATCTGTTTTTGAACAAGTCATTTAAATCAATGATCATTTACAAAGAGCCATTTGTGTTTCATTCATTCATTCATTTTCCATCGGCTTAATCCCTGATTTATCAGAGGTTGCCACAGCAGAATGAACCACCAACTATTCAGGCATATGTTTGAATGATAAAGGGCTCTATTTTAAGGATCTAGGTGCAAAGTCTAAAGTGCATTGCGCAAAAGTATTAAGGGCGTGTCTGAATCCACTTTTGCTATTGTAAGGATGGAAAAAAAAAGGATGGAAAATTTGCGCCCTGGCACATGGTCTAACAGGGTTGTGCTTATTCTCTTTATTCTCTTAATTATGTTTAATAAGTTATGGGTGTGTTTTTAGCATAACGTGCATTAAACCAATCAGAGTCTAATCTCCCATTCTTTTTAAGAGTCAGTTGTGTTTTAAAACTATTTCCAAATTCAGGTCTAATTTCTAGCAAACAAATAAATGAACAATAATAACGAAGCGTGGTCAAAAAACTGAGTTAAATCCAAACACACGTCCTATTCTTATGCCCCATATGGTGATGCAAAACCCTGGAGGTGGACAAATCTAAACTTTTTTATATAACATTATACAAATGCATATTGTCATGAATAAACTGAAAAAAATCCCTGCGAGGTGAAGAAGACATGGAGGGAGTGGTTTTTATATTTATGTAGGCACAAAACGTGAAAATTAGGGTTGCGCTGGTCTGAAAATAGCAACAAATCACGCCAAACACGTCTTGTGTTGAGTGTATGATAGGGCCCTGATTCAGTGAGCCAGCAACTTGTCACTCCCTACTGCTGGTAGTAGTGTTCATATTTATTTGATCCACAACAGAAACCAGCAAGGTACAAAAACACTAAGCAAATTATCATTTCAATTATTGTTATCCTTAAGCAAATTTAAATATAATTTATTATACAATTTATATTCAGCTAAGATTTAAACTCCTGTCTGTCTGCACGGTAAACAAAAATGCCATCACAAAACTTGCTGTACATTGATATAAATAATTAACAAATTGTTTACATTTGAATGTATGAATGATTCATTTAACAGTTGTTATAAAGGCATTTTTTGTTTTACAGATGTGAGTCAGCCTCAAAAATATGTGTGTGACATCCCTGGTGGTGATTTAAAAGTGCGAACGCCTTCACCCGGTATTTCTGAATACTGTTACACATACACCTTTTTCTTTGCTAAGAACAGTGGGACATTGACAGTAATGAGTGCATACTTCATCTGGTAGAGGTTGTTAGTGCCTCTGTGGTCAATATCATGACAGAGTCCAGCGGTCACCATTGCCATCGCCTCCAGGTCCGTATAGTAGCGCTTCAGGTCACCTGTCTGAAATAACATTACAACTGGTTTAATAGGCTTCAAGTTGGAGCATCCTAAACACACACCCCCTGCTCTTGTAGAGCTTAATGCTGACTAGTGAGGGCTCATTAGACTCTGTGAAGCATGGGAGTAGTGCTGAGAAAGGCTCATTAGCAGCCTGGCTTGTGTTTCTTGCGGCCTTCCAACGATCCATCCTTCCTGACGAACGGCCAGATCACTGTGATTACACATGACTTAACCAGGAGCAGGTTTACACTTCACTGATTAATCCGAAGGAGCCGTCTGCCATTTCAGAGAATATGTGCTGGAGGTGGGCTGTATCAATAAACACATTCTCTTAAAAAGGCCCATGAATCCAGCACCCACCAAACATTCGGGTAAATTTATCAAATGCCCAGTTACAAGGCTAACATGCTTGATCATTTTTCATGTTTGTTAGTGTAAATGCCAGGGATTGACTAGTCTTGCTAAGCAAGATGAAGCCTCGTAGCTGAGACGAGGAGAGTTTTTTGAGGGCTGCCTTAATAGAGTCTAGAATGGAAACGTTTGTAATGTCATTGTGTGAGGGTTTTCTCTTACCATTAGCAGTGTAAACATGGTCTGGCCTACGTTGAAGCCATGCCTCCAGTTGTGGTAGGTGATCTTCCTGTAGCCTTTGCTGACGGAGTACACAAAGCGAACAAGAGTCTAGATGAAAAAAAACAATTCTTCAGGTTTTCATACAAGACACTGTGGATATTGTATTGACTGTTTATTTATAACGCATAATAAAGTTAAAAGACAGTGCATTGGAATTCAAAGTATTATTATGGGTAACACTTTACTTGAAGGGGTGTTCATAAGACTGTCATTAAACCTTTATATTCATGACATGACACGTCATGGATGCGAATGCGATTTTATACATGCTTATGACAGTCATTAAGAGTCATTCGGTCAGTTATGACATTTTAAATGCAAAGATGACATTCTTTGTTATGACAACTTGACAAACAAATTACACAACACAACTGTTTTTGTCTGTCATGACAACTTGACATTACCAAGACAACAAAACTTGTCATAAACATGACTGTCATGAAACCATTAGAAGTCATACATTTTATAAAACTGGCATTAATATTTTTTTTTATCTCAACTACAGTAGCACAAGATAAATTTGTCATTAAATGTTATTAAATAATAATGATGGGGTTAATAATTATTTGACAGAGTATTGACTCTCTTAATACAGTTTGTTCTACTGAAAACGTGATCAAAAAATATTTATTACAATTTGAATGCCTCGTGAAAATCATGTTCATGACAGACTTATGACAAGTTATGTTGTCTTGGTAACGACAAGTTGTCATGACAAAGATGAAGACTGGTTGTGATTGTTGATGTCCAAATATCTATGGTTGATGTCAAGTTGTTATAAAAAAACAATGTCATTTTTGCATTTAAAATGAGAACTGAGCAAGTGACACTTAATAACACTTCATAAGCATGCATAAAATCTCTTTCCCATTCATGTCATGATTGTAAAGGTTTCATGAGAGTCTTATGAACACCCCTTCAAGTAAAGGGTTACCTTATTATGTTTTATATAAAAGGCACAGTATGCAATTTTCGAAGCAGCAGACAAAGGTGTAATTTGATGATGCTGTGACTGAGTGTGGAATCATGGGAGTTCATCACATTCTTTGTGAATCCTGCTGAAATCATGTTCATGGATGACAAGTATTCAATTATGATACTTATCATCATGGTAGTATAAAGCAGAGTAAGGCTGAAAGCTGTCAAAGTGAAATGAGACTGCTGAAGTAATTGCTCATGAGAGATGAGTGCAGCATGCCACAAAAACAGAGGAGCTGTTATTATGCCACAGTTGACCCCTTCCAGTTATTCCAGTCATAGTTTTATAAAACTAAATACATTTGAGGTTTCTGTTTTATTGCTGCTTTATGCAATCTAATAAAACACACAAAAAGTAAAGTGCCATTGACGTTTGTATTTCCAGTCTGTTTTTAAAATAGCTTATTTCTTTACATTTTTGGGTTAATGCAAGCACGTAGGTCAGCAAATTATATAACCTCGTCTTATGGTGGGTGGCACGGTGGCTCAGTGGTTAGCACTGTCACCTCACAGCAAGAATGTCACTGGTTTGAGTCCTGGCTGGGCCAGTTGGCATTTCTGTGTGGAGTGTTGGTTTCCTCCGGGTGCTCCGGTTTTCCCCACAGTCCAAAGACATGTGGTTTAGGTCAATTGGGTAAAACAAAACTCGCCAAAATTAGTGTATGAGTGTGTGTGAGAGAGTTTATGGGTGTTTCCAAGCACTGGGTTGCGGCTAGAAGGGCATCTGCGACGTAAAACATATGCTGGAATAGTTGGCGGTTCATTCTACTGTGGTGACCCCTGATAAATAAGGGACTAAGCTGAAGGAAAATGAATGAATGAATGAATGAATGAAGGAATGAAGGAATGAATGTTCTAATGGTTTTTGGATATTTTAGGGGGGGAAAAAATCAAGGCCTATTGTGCCTTAAAAAAGTTTGATTCATTAAAAATATTTTTTGGCAATACTAAATATATATATATATATTTAGTATTAAAACAAACAAAATAAATAAATAAATAAATTCACTTATTCATTTATTTTCTTTTCAGCTGTCCCTTTATTAATCAGGGGTCGCCACAACGGAATGAACCGACAACTTATCCAGCACACGTTTCACGCAGCGGATGCCATTCCAGCTGCAACCTATCTCTGCGAAACATCCATACACACTCATTCACACTTATACACTACGGTCAATTTAGCTTACCCAATTCACCTGTACTGCATGTCTTTGGACTGTGGGGGAAACCGGAGGACCCGGAGTAAACCCACACAAACGCAGGGAGAACATGCTAACTCCACACAGAAATGCCAACTGACCCAGCCAAGGCTCGAACCAGCAACCTTCTTGCTGTGAGGTGACAGCACTACCTACTGCGCCACTGCGTTGCCCTAAATAAATACATAAATAAATAAATAAAATCACATCAAGGTATATGGTAGCAAGTGACATCTCTCATAATCCTCAGAAAATATTGTTGCTTACCTCCCGTGGAATATGGAACTTGTCTACCACTCCCAGCTCATAGTACATCTTGATGCCACACTTCACCAGGTCCAGTTCACTGAATTCAAAGTCACAGAAGTGAAACTCAAAGATCTCAGATTCTTCGGAGTCTGGCAGCACTTCATACTATAGAGAACAACAGCATGAAAACAGCTATAAAACAACAAGACTATAAACTAAACATCATTTGTGCACGTCTGTGTGTGCTTTACCAGAATATCTTCCAGCTCATCCTCTTCACATTCGTCAGGCTCTTTATCGTACATCTCACGTGTGTTCTGAACAAAAACACAGTCAGTTCTCCATTGCTGATGCTCTTAGACTTTCATTCAATGTTCATGCAACCACTTTTAATCAGGCTATCAATCACAGAGACATATATGACAGCCCTGCTCTTCCACATGATCAGGATTCTTCATGCCGTACAAATAGGATGTCCTGCCATTACCAGCATTACCAATGTACTGTAATTTATTTTAATTAGTGCACATTAGAGATTAAAACATGTCAACCCACCAAGACATTCTGAATCTCATCCTTTCTGCATTTGACGTGGTACATGACCATGTCCTGAAAGATGTCCTTGCGATTTTCTAGCTTGTTCATCTTATCATATGTATCTGTATTCAGCACTGACCATCCCAGGAACTGAGTGAGCGACTGAAATAAATAAGGATTGGGGATTAGATTCACATTTAATTTGAGATTCAATTTCAAACGATTCAGATTTGCATTCTGGTTCAAATTAATTGTAGATTAAGATTCAGGTTCAAAGTCTTATTAAGTTTCATATTTACGCTTAAGTTCACATATAGGGTGAATTCAGATTCACATTTACTCTAGGTGGAGAGTCAGGTGCAGATCTAAATTTCGATGCAGGTTTAGAATCATACATATATTCATGTTTATTTTCTGGTTGAGATTTATAGATTTAGATTCAGAAAAGAATTTGATTCAGGTTCTGACTCATTTTAATGTAATATAAGATATAGGTTTAAACTGTTCCAATTCACACTGAGATACAATTACACAAGTCAAAATATTCAAATCTCTAACTCAAATGCACTCAGAAAAACAGAAACACTGAGCACTTTTTTGAGAATTAAAACTTTGGTTTAGTGGTTTAATTCAATCCAACTAAGCTAAGCATAATAGACTAAGAACATTGTAAACTTACAAGGGTCAAACACACTGTGGATGAATAATGCAGTGTCTGCCGATCCAGCCATTACTGTAAATTTAGCCATGACACATTACTCGTCTATACTGTGGCCTCAAATACCTCCATTAGCGTTTCGTCCATTTCATCGAAAGGCTTTCCATCTTTCCTGTTATAGAACGTGGCCACGCCAACGATTTCCTCTTTCTTGTTCACGATGGGCAAGGAGAGCACATTCTTTATCATCCATCCAGATTCATCCAGCGGTTCTTTCTAGCAGGTCAAAAATAAACTAATCAAAAAAATACATCTCAGCAATATTTTATTAAATTTAACAGCTTTTCTTTATGTAATACTGACAATTTAATTTCACTGATGATTTTACAGAAGCATAAGTTAAGGTGAGCTCACTTGAAATTCGAAGAATTCGTCTTGAGCGGCGTTCATGATATTACAGATCTATAAGAGTGAATGGAAAGCAGCAGTCATGCTCACTGAGAATGGGCATTGCTTGTAGATTAATTACAGCCCACAAAATTACAATTATCCATCATTTCTGTGTGGGAGCACATTCTATTCCCCCTCACTGTGCACATGACAGGAGCATTATAAACCATAATAGCTCTCAACTCGTCTGACTACTGTGGCGTCAGTGGAGGAGGATGGAGGTCTAGACTCTCACCAGGCCATTCTCTGCAACGTAGGTGGGAAGCCCACTTACTAAAGCCCAGTGGTCAGCAGGAGGGTTACTGTAAAGACAATGCATATGCATAAGAAGAGAACAAACTGTACAGTACCTTTTTTTAAGTAAGCTCTTTTTTATCTAGGTGGTCTGGTGAGGGTTGGATATTTAAAATATATTTGGGAAAAAAAGTATCTAATGTTCAACAACACTCAACAACTACAGTAACAACAGTATTATTGTGAAACTTGTTTTTAGCTGTTAATATCTTTTAAAATGCTTTTTTTACTTGTCATGGCAAAGCTAAATTTTAAGCAGCCATTACTTCAAATTTTACTGTCACATTATACGTCAGATATCATTTAGATTTATTTTTTATTTGGTGCTCAAGGAACATTTATTATTGTCATCAATTTGAAAATAATAGTGTTGCTTTATATTTTTGTGAAAACTAAGACATTTATATAAAGATTAATCAAGATTAACAGATCTATTATAACCACTTATTTAAAACAAAGGTTGCACTTTACAATAATGTTCCATTATTGTATTTACTAACATGAACTATGAGTGAATATTTGTTCAGCCTTTATTAACCAATGCATTATTAAAATCCAAAGTTGGGCTGGTTAACATTAGTTGTAATGCACTGTCAATTAACAAGTACTAACAATAACCTAATTTAGCTTCTTTACCTAACGTTAACAAAAATAAATAAATAATTTAATACATGTATAGTTCATTTTTGTTCATGTTAGTAAATACATAACTAACATTATCCAACGAAATCGTATTGTAAAGTATTACCAAAATAGAAAAGCTTTGTAAAACTAATTACATTAATTTCTTCTCACACCCATTAAAAAAAACATATTATTAAAAATATATTTTATTACAAACAATAACAGAACAAAACCTTTGCAAATGGCCAATATTATCTAGCCAACCTCAAGTCTCATTCCATTCTTTAAAAACTAAATAAAAAATGTATTACAATGCATATAAGGTAGAGTAGTGCATGAAAACGCGTATGGCACAACTAGCTTTCTAATACAACAAATGCCAGCACATATTAACATTTAACATCCAATAAAATGCCTTCACTTACGGAATTACTTTGATGTCCTCCTTTCCATGCAATATGTAATCAATCACTTTGTAGAATATCACTTCCTGAAAAAGAATTCATATTGTAAATAAAGCACAAAATATGCAACAGTTGTATGAAGATTAATTCAGGGCAGTTCTGTTTCTCTGACATGATTAACAATTACATTGGCAATTATGTTTCCTATTTATCTTGCATATCACTCACTCTGCCATCAGGGGTCTTTGGTCCGCTATATGGAGGCACTTCTCCCATCAGCACGGGCCAAAGGTCAAAGAACTCCTACAAATACACAAAAACTAAATAATTTAATGCAAAGGCATATTTAAATAGGCACAAGCGATTCAACTGATTCAAATATGGTTCAAATGACATATCAAGGTACTAGTGCAATAGTAACAGCAGTAAACAAGCTAATAAGATGTTTATTCAAACATATTGCTAGTGACAGACAAACAACCAAATAGGCAGGCAGGCAGCCAGACACACAGACAGACAGATTCTAGTTACGTTAGCATGAATTCACATGAAACAAACATGTTTTAGTACATTGCTAGCCTATTTCTAGCATGTAGCTAACTAGTTTTATCATCTTGCTAGCATTTAACATCTTGTTAGTATGACCTAGGCTAGTTGTTGTGCTAGTGCTAGACAAATAGAAAGGCAGATAGTCACTTTAGTTTTGGTCATGTCGAGGAGGCCCACAGAGTAGCGGTCACAGTTGAGAAATGCTCTGACTGTATAAAGAGCCTTGTGGAATTGTCTCTCAATGTCAGTCAGTTCCTCAAACACTTTGCTGGCAGACCAGAGCAACACCTATAATATAGATTTGGAAAAAATTCTATGAAATATATCATGGAATGACGTAAACACATTTGAAATCTCAGTCTCATAAAAATCTCACTTGTCCTCTTCTGGTTTCACAGTTGTGCAGGTAGCTCAGGTGAAACACTCGAAGCACAAGATTAGCAAAGTTGAGATATTTCTTCAGCGTCTACAAGACAGAACATTGGATTCAGTTCAGCAGAGTGTTTAATCTGTTCTGTAGAAGTCAGTTTAATCAGAATGCTTAAGCAGTATTAATATTCAGTGAAACTTTTGGAGATTAAAAGTGCGTGGGTCACACAACGCATATAATTAATCTTTTTTGCAGTGTTTACATTTCAAATTGACATGATTACACCAAGGCTCACAGTTAGTGTTGAGTATGGTATGAGTGAATGGTACCTCTTCATCCTGAGCAGTGAAATGAGGAGCCCCGATCTTGTTGACTGCCATCATGACAGCCACCATGTCCTTGCCATTCATGATGGGGGTCGCAAGCACGTTCTTGGTCTCGTACTCTGTCAGGTTGTCCACAAAGTCACTGAAATGGCTGTCCTGGAAAAAAAAAAGCATATCTGATGTTAAAATTATATAATGCTAAAATCACTGATAAGCACATTGAGTATTTTAGCTTTAAATAAATATTGATAGTTGTTAATTAATGGTAATGAATCTGTATCATTTAAAGGATTAATGTTCATTGTTTATAAATGAAGGTCCACTATGCAAGTTGTTAATTGCTGGTAAATTTTAAACTTTGTTTGGTTATTGCTTATTGTATGTTAGCTCAAGTTATTTAAATATCAATATCAACAAGTCATTTAAATACCAAGTCATTTAAAATATCAATAGATAGACCTACATGTTTTGATATTCTGTGTTTCTAACTTCTTATAATAATTATGTTAATAGAGCTAACGCATTAGATTAGATGAATGCTATTTTATTGTTGGTTCATGATATGTACTGAAACTATAGTAAATTTGAATAGCATATGTTTATTAATTCAATTAAATGTAATTAAATATTAACTTATTGTATATTTAATAGACACGCAACAAAAATAAATGAATGCAAATCAAAATGTTAATATGAATGTTATATTGTTATTGTTATATATAATATTATTATATATGTTATATTTAATATAAATGATTATATACAGGTTGGTAACACTTGACAATAATAGTACATGAATAATGATGTTTTAATATGTAAACTAAACATTACTTTATTATGAACTAATGATGAGTTAATGCAGTGTTTCTCAACCGCGTTCCTGGAGGACCATCAGCTCTGCACAT
>CAIGQZ010000690.1:8286038-8309052 GCA_903798205.1 Danio tinwini | reverse complement strand
GTAATTTGATACATTAATTAACAACATGTAACAAGTAATTAAGGTAGGTAACCATTATTTACTGATGAAGATAAGCTAAGCTTTTCACTCATCATAGCACACGTGCTGCTGATGATGTGACAATAAAGTGATTTGATTTGAACCCTTGTGACTCATGTTGTAGTTAAAGTTAGTTCATAATTAGAGCATGCCTTAACTCATAATTAATTCATAACAAAGTAATGACATGTTAATACATCATTATCCATGTACTGTTATTGTAAAGTGTTACCGACAGCTTAATAAAACAATCTTTTCTCCCCATCGAGGATCAATAATAGACAAAGAATTCCGCAAAATATGCCTATATGCATTATTTATATTACTGAATTTAAGCGTTAATTTGCTTTTAAATGGAAAACAAGAAAAAAAATCAAACGATGCTTTTTTTGTTGCATATCATCAGATAAAATGGAAAGTAAATAAGAGTCCAGGTAACGCTGATATTCTGCTGACCAGTGGAACACGGCGTTAGGCACTGACCTTTAGATTTAATCCAGGATCGCTCTAATTCATCTCAGATTAAAGACTTTTATCCCCTGCAGACCCCGCTAACCTAAACACACTGGGAAGAGCACTGACCTGCTCTAATCCAGCTCCAGCCTTGCATATTAATAACTGACCTACAGTACAAGACAAGTAAAAGTTGAAGCAATCTTATTCCCAAAATTATGAAGACGACAACACGTTTTGCATATAAATGTGCGAATACTTAGATATTAGCATATCTGTGGACAAACATGTAGTTACTTAGCAGTCTAGCAGACATTTCATACTGAGATACGATGCTGTCGCCACCTCGAGGGTTTTAAATAGACCACTTGGTATTTCGGTCACATAACGCCATTGTCAAGATTGAGAAACCCCATTTTTAAGTGATTATGAGCACCACAGAGGAAAGTATATTGCCGACTGAAGCGGTGAAGCACACTGTGTGCCAAGACGGACTGTTCCTTTGAAAAATGGTTAGTAATCTCTAATCAAAGAGAGTGAGATTTCACGGTCGTCACACAGCACATTGACTCACACATATCTTTCTGTGCTGCATCTCCTGCATATTTCTCATGCTTATCAGCCAAAACAGCAAAGAACACTAATGGTAAGCATAAAATCCTATTTTTAGTGATGTTTAATATTAAATAAGTTATTTATTTTTAATGCCAGTTTTGTTTGAACTGTCAATAAATAAATATAAAAAACACGTACTCTTGGACTAAATCATAAATCACTTGGTTTATAAAATTCTCAATAGTCACGCCTTAATTTGCTTCTCTTTTAGCCTGATCAAAATAACTTTGAAGCAAATCTGGAGTATGAATTACTGGCATTGCACTGCCCTCTACTGGTAACATTGAGAATTCACTTTTAAAACTACTGGTATTTTTCATATCCTGAAAAAAAATGAAGTCTGCAAAATTGTTGCAAACAATTTACATGTAGTTTACAATTTAATTTAATCAAACAAATTAAATGTAGTAATGTTTAACTTAATGTGTTGGTTTAAATTCAGACCAAATAAATTGTTTACAACCACTTAAGTTGATTATTAAGTTGATTAAGTTGATTACAACCACATTGATTATTTTAACATATTACTTAAAAAAACATGCTGTCATGGCTAACTAGTCATATAATGATTTATTTAACAATATTTAAACTAGTTCTTCTTTACGAGATACTAAAACTAAACACAAAGTGTGTAATAAAGATTACACATCAAGGTATATCCCACCTTTGTGACATCAGGTACATTAACAGTCTTCTTGGCGGTGGCCACATGTCCCACAATGCCTGTGTCCAGCGGGTACACAATCTCACTGTCCGGTGGCACCAGACATTCCTCCAGGGTGGCATCTTTATGGACATTGAAGATTCGTGTGGCCAGTTCAGCTATTCCGTTCCTCTGGCGGTACATGAAGAGACTCATGCGATCTGCCCGGATCATAAAGCTGAGATGCCGCATCAAGTTAAACACGGCCCTTTCCATCTGCAGGTTCTCCTGCATGTCCCGTACCATGTCGAAAATGATCTCGCACTCCTCAATAGAGCTCAGGTCATGGTGAGAGCTGATGTCCACTTCGGTTTGCTTGGTAGTCGACAGAAGGTCAGAGACGACCTTCGCCCGGAACCTGGAGTCATAGTATTGCTTGGCAAACATTGGATTACTGTCCAAAAACTTCTCAGCCACATCCTTGTCCACTGCAGCCATTTCTTCGAAGCTGTCAGTGAAGTGTAACACTTGAATGGGTTTTCTATGTGGGGTCACAGTTGTCCTATGCAGCAGGACACTGAGAAACACTGGGGGATTAGTAGAGATTGTTTTAAAGAGGCGTCTGAGTGTGCTCATAATCCTGTGTCCAATTGTAATTAGGATTATGACATTTACCTGAGAGCAGTCGCAGCTAGAATACTTAAGCATTTGTTGACACAATTAGAACATCTGGAAAATGAGCCATTTTAGGCCATATGGTGGCTTTGTAATGCTTAATTTTGTTGTATCCTGTAATGTATCTTCATAAAGCTTTGCAAAGGTACAAAGCATTAGTCTCCAACAAAAGGGATTTCTTCTTCAAATAAATTTGAATGTACGCCAAGCTTTGGTCAGAGCTTCAAGATTTTTTGCTTGGTATACTGTATCTTTTCCAAATGATCAGATTAATGGCTTTTTAAAACCAAAATAATGATACGGTTTCCACAAAAATATATAGAGTAGTACAATGGTTTTCAACAATGATAATAAAAAAGAATAATATAAACAGTTGTTTTAAAATGGTAATAATATTTCACATTACTACAGTATTTCTGATGAACTAAAGTAGCCTTCGTTAATGTGAGTCTACTTTAAAATAATTTTATCCCAAATTTCTGTGTGTGTGTGTGTGTGTGTGTGTGTGTGTGTGTGTGTGTGTAGTGAATGAATGAATGACAAAACTGTTTCAGTTTACTATTTAATAATGGCACTATTTCTATTTACATAAATACATTTACACTGTATACAATATCTACATAATAAAAGTACCTGTCAGCTTTATGTTTTAATGTAAATCTCGACAGTTCTCTATTTGAAAGACTGCTGCTTATCCTTGTTATTGAGTGTTCATGTTTTCCTCGAAACAGAAGATGGCTTTAATAAATGTTGGCCCTGAAAGAGAAACACAGTGTTTTAATATTGGTTATTTTACAAAGCAATTCAGTTACTGAATATGCACTAATTTGTTTTATTGAGTTTCTAAATAAGTTTCCACACACACACACACACACACACACACACACACACACACACACACACACACACACACACACACACACACACACACACAGCTATCTGTATGAAGTCTTCTCATAGACACAAATATATTTATTATACTGTACAAACTGCATATTCTACCCCCCCTACCCAAAATCCCAACCCTCATAGGAAGCTATATCTATTTTAAAGAGCCCCTATTATGGGTTTTTGAAAATGACCTTCTTTGTAGTGTATAATGCAGCTCTAAGTGAAGTGAAATATCCAACTATGGCTTAAATCTGAAAGTGGACAGTTTGTGGAACTATTGATTCATCTAAAAAAAAAAAAAGAGTCAACTCATAGTGGTTTAAATGAATCGTCTTGATAACAAGTCTTTAGCCGTTTCGGCGTGACATGGACACAAAACATAATTGTTGCAAGCGCAAACCCGGGAAAATTTAAACCTGCGGCCCCGCCCACAAACACAGCAGCAAAGACAAACAGATCCTGAAGTCATGAGTCATGAAGACACTGTGCTTTCCTGGATATTATTGGAAGTGTGAAGGAAAGGAGTGCTTCAGAAATCTGCACACTTACAATGGGCGATTCATCCGCCATTTGTTAAGGGAAGGATCAGAAAAGACTACTGATGTATGAGACTTTGACAGAGCTGGACAGGAACACAGCTCATGGATTAGTTTCTTCCTCCATTTTGTAATGGACAGACAATACACCAGGGGTGCAGGCAAAATAAGGACAGTTCATTAGGCACAAAGTCAAACAAAAGCAGGCTGCTGCACGCTGGGCTTACGAAGGCTTAGGGTGAGCGCGATGGGAGCCCGCAGAGATAGCTTGTTAAAGGACAGAGGAGGGGCGCTGGTGAGCGCTACAACCCCCCGGCTGGGGACGTGTTCATTGGGCAAAGCAGAGTACAGGTAAGCCCTGAGAACATATAACACTTCACGTAAGAGGTGCCACAGCAATGATTGCAAATGGAAATGATCTACATGTTTTGTTACTTGTAACCACTTGTAATGTATCAGGTTATCTCTTTATATTCTCATATCGTGTCTAATGCCACTTTGAAAACGCGACGCGTGCTGCTTTGTTTACGGATTTAAATGCGTTTGTGAGCTCGTTCCACTGCTGTTTGTCGTTGCTATGGCCACCGTTAGCTGATCCTACACACGTGTAGCGGTCAAGGTCCAGAATAGTTTAGCTTTTGCTGCTGTGTGGATTAATACTGAATGTGTGTCACAGTTAAGCATAGAGCAATATACTGATGTTTAACTGCACTGCTTTCAGGGGTGAGGTGTCTGAATAACACTGTTGAGAACTGGGTACTGTTTACTGTGGTGTTAGTAAGTTTCGGTGTCCGTGTTCAGTGTTTCGGGCGTCCACTGCAATCGGATGCTATACCAATGTTGGCGACCCGGGGGCTTAATAAACCATGCTGGGCATTTTACTGTCTCGCGCTGAACGCTGTCGACCAATAGGCTGTCATCGGTCCAATCAGCGCAGATTAGCTTCGCGCTAAGGAGGGGTTTGGAAACAAATGAATCGCTGAACGGTTCATATGGGAGTTGCTGGGATAATTAGGTAAAAATAAATTCATATTATAAGACTACGAAAGTGTTTTTTGACCTTGCATGCATATCAGTATGTTGTTGGAGACCCATAAAACCGTAATATGACCCTTTTTAATGTGTAATAGGGGCTCTTTAAAAAATTTTAATACTTAATTCCAAGCAGTTTATAAGACATTTTCCTCATGGGGCCAAAAAAAAAAATCTAACAATGTACTGGTATTGCTATATTTGTGGAGAACTTTGGTCCCTACAATATATATATATATATATATATATATATATAATTATTCTGTTCATCAAGGCGGCATTTATTAAATGTTATTTTATAGTGCAATAACATTTCACAATTTTACAATTTGTACTGTATTATTTATTAAATTAATGCAGCATTGGATGAGCAGGAGAAGCTTATTTAAAAACATCAAAAAATCCTATTGATTCCAAATTTTGACTGGTATATTCATTCCATGGATATCATTGTAAAGTGTGTGTCTCCTAATAATGAAACTATGGAATAAATATGCACAAACAAAAAAAAAACAGCTACCTAGAAAAAACAGAGATCGTCATCAGTCCCAGAACCAGCTCAAAGCCATAAAAGCAGAGGAGCACAGCATTGAGGACAAACTCAAGGCGTAAAACAAAGGTCTGAAGAAGCAGGTAGTAAACGCTTAACACTGCACATGGCACCAGAATAGCAACACTCACAAACAGCGCCAGAGAACGCTGACACAGGTTCCCCTTCCAGCCTGAAAGACAGATTTTACACACAATCATTACATTTGCAACATGGACCATGAATAAGATTTTTTATTCTCTCAGTGTGAACTATTCTCTAAGTTCATATTTTCAAAAAGTATGTAGTAGTGTGCAGAAAACATGAGCCAGGCTAAACTGGGCTTGTGTAAGATGAGAAGCCTGCACAGGAACAACACTAGAAAAAGGCTATGCTGAAAAAATGACTGATTATGTAAAATAACTGAATATGTAAAGCACTGATTATATATGTTAAATACTCATATGAGGCTATATGTGTCAGAAGCATTAGAGTGAGTAACATATTATCAAGTTAATAAACCATCATGACAATGTATGTAAACCATTATAACCAGAAGAATTTAGCAAAGGCAACACTGGAATGTAAACCTAAACCTAAGCAAGCTGGCAGAGAGCCAAAAATATAGCAGATACATGACACAGGACCACATATGAAAAGAGCAAGAACACACAAAGGTAAAACCGCATGTATAAAAGCAGGATAATGGTGACAAAACACTTCAGACTGTCTAGGGAAGACTTCAGATTGCTCTGAGGTTTGTTCTGCACTTTCTCTGCTATATTATGGAATAAAGTCTATTTTCTAGTATCCAAAAACCTCCAGTGTCGAATTGATGAGAAGATCGACAACTTTGACAATCAATGCACTTTCACCCATAACAACTGTACACAACAACAGAGAGGGCAACTATCTCTATTATAATTCATTTTTTTACAATCATGCACTTGTGGACACAGCAGGGTTGAGCTCCATTTAGAGCTAAATGGAGAATGTGTATTAAAATCCAGTTTAGTCTAAGATTTTTTTATTGAGTTTAAAGTGATAACACAAACAGGATATAAAATTGTAATTCAGAAATAGAGTTTTATAATCACATAACCCACATATTTGGTTTTATAATGGATTATTTGAATATAATGGATATTTAAAATGAATTTTAAGGACTGCATGTGCTAAACAACTTTAAAAACATACATTTTGAGTCTATTGAGTGTGTATTTTCTAAAACTATTTTATAAAACAAGTGTTAACAGTTTATTTGTGAAAACTGTCACGTTTTCTGTTGTATTTTTGTAAGAATTTAACATCTTTATGTCACTGTTAAGCACTTATGTGAATCCATGCAGAATAAAAATAACTGTATTATTGTATTCCAGTCTTGTTAACAGTAGCATATGTCTAATTAGAAAATAGTTAACACTTAAAATAGGTAGTGTTCTTTTGCACCACTCTTCATTAAATTTATCTAAAATTGGAAGTTTCACTTTATTGTTATTTTGGCATGTTTCAAAAGAAAACTGTGAATGCAAGTGCCTGTAAAGACGTGCTGTAACAGCAGGAACAAGAATATACATGACTAATTCTTTCATTTATAACAAATTTTCCTCCTGAATGTAGTTAGTCATGACAGACCATGATTATTTTGCAATCGATTTTAAGACTAATTCATCTGTTGTGCGACTCTATTATTTTGCTTTAAGCTGGAATACAGTAAACTGCTTTTGTATTAAAATAGAAGTAACCTCTTTTGACAACAGTCATGTTCCGGAATTAAAATCTTGCTGATGAATTAAAATCTCCACTCCTTTTATCCAGAGGGAAATATATTTTCAACAATAGCTGATGAACCTTTGAAGACAGACCTGTTGTGAGTTCTGAGGTTGTTAATCGATTGTGTATGCTTCTGCTGAATCCATCTGTTCTTATTAGCTGAACTTATTTATAAACAACTGTGTCTAATAGTGGAATTTGTGAAGGAGAACTACACTACCCATAATGCTGTACAAGCAAATCTAACAATAAAATAGCTGAAATGGGCTAAGCATGTCAGTGAAGTTTTTTTTTTTGTATCTGTATTTTTTGAATATTTTGAAATAAACTTGAACAATATAGTTTCTATATAGACAACTGATTTTTACATTTTTTACACATTTAATTTGAGTTACTTCTCTCATTAAAGCCATTAAATGCACAGTCTTTACACATCTCTTTCTTTTTGTTTAAACATCTTTTCTTCAAATTAAAGTTTGTGATCTTATGCTTTGCCTGATAGCTGGTTGTACTGGGTAATAACTTATCGGACCAGATATAATTTGTGCAATTGTTTTGCTATTTCTGCACAGAATTTGGTAAACAATAGATCAACAAATGAAATCTGCAGATTTATGCGGAATGATATTGAGATTATAGGTACCGAAAACCCATAAAAAAAACTATAAAATTCAATATCTTCTTAACTTTAAGACTTACAATGCAAATACTTTTAGAAGTACTCATTTTGCAAACAAAGTATGGTTGCAACAATAAATCAACATATTGTGGATTGATTCATTTCTTAGACTTTTGGAATGGAATCTGAGTTTTGAACAGCAGGTGGCACTCTAGGCTAACTTTAATCATACACTCTTAGCATTGAAGAGCGTTTGTGCTTCAGCCATGTACTGTAGGCTAAGTGGTCAAATGTACTTGCGCCATAGTTTATATTCCGCAGGATTAATGTAAACTCTGCTCACTATGAACACTCTTGTAATTTGTCTAAACATTTTCATTAAACCATTAACTTTATTTTGATTGTTTTATGTTCAAATAGTTTGTGTAAGGACAGGAACAGTGTGGTTGTTTGCAAAGCGTACAGAACCTTTCTGTTGGTAAATACTAAGCTCAGAATCGATTCAAGGGAGAATCATAATGCATTCAGGAAATTTCTGAATTTCTGAAGGATCATTTCATGATTCACAGTGCATCGATTTATTGTCCTAGCCCTAAAACTAAGCTGCTGTAGGCATCTCATATAACGCATCCACTAAAAGATGTTGAAAATCATTATCAATATTACTTTCAGAGGTGAGTCGAGTATCCAAAATCTATACTAAAGTAAAAGTAAAAAAGTTACCTGAGCTGCAGCAAGAAAACATCTCCATATATGATTTTCTTCATTACCTGTAGTACAAACACTTCCTGTATATTGCTGATAAGTGTATATATATATATGATACAAAAAAAATCTAAAGAGATCAATGAGAATCAGGCTCCATACTCCCTTGTCCTAAACACCAAGAATCCATTACGCTGTTACGACCCATTCCTGTTCTCTATAGACAAGTTCTTGTGTATATAGGTCTTTATAAACTCTATAAACACAAATCATCTAAACATTTACATATTATTCAATAATCCCAATGAATATAAAAACTGTAACAAAACACATTTAAGTAAGTAAATAAATTGATTGCATGATGGGCTCAAAAATCTGTAGAAACATGCTTAGTTTTCTATGAATTTACTGTAGGTGCAGATTCTGTGCAAGTAGCACTTTTAAAAAAAAAAGATTTTTATAAAGTCCCTATAGGGGAAGAAAAAACACTTCTAGAACTAGCACTGTTGAAGAAGCAGCATTGTCAAACACTGCTTAACAGGAAGGCCTTCTGAAGTTCTGACTGAGCCTAATTTCAGTCCTTTAACTGAAATATTCTACAAACTACAGCATATTAAACAACTTTAAAGACACTGACCATAGAAGAGTCTGAGGGTTTCAAGGCCTAAGAAGAGGAGCAGCAGGACAACATCCAATATCAGATTATCTTTTGGGTAAGGGAGTATCACTCCTACAAATGTCAGAGCAAACAGTGATTACTTGACAAATAAAATCACAAACCAACAGAATATTTCAAGAGCCCATACGTCACCTTTGTATATGAACACAAGAATCTCAGCAACGAAAAATGCAGCAAAATACCAGCCATTCAAATGAAACAGGATCTGCAGTGGAGTGGACGACAACTGAGGTACTATGTTAAGAAGCAGTATCAATGGAATAAACAAAGGCAGACATGTAAACAAGAAGAAAAAAGCTTGAAAAGATACAACAGGTTGTCTTCCTGCAAAAGGGAAAATAAATACTGAATTAATAAAAAATAATGTAGGTAAAAGTCCTTTAGTCACATTAATGCATCAGCCATCTTGGAATGAATAATGCAGTTTTCCTAGATGCCACTATATTTTGCAGTCTATACTTGTAAAAGGAAAAGGGGGCACTGTCACTGACATTTCAATAGCCAAAGATAGTATAAATATATAAGTAGTATGATTTTTAACAAGTGAGAATGTGTTGATTTGTGATTTTGTATGCGTTAATTCAATATTACAGTCAGTTTGATTTTGAGAATTCACAAATCAGCTTCCAATATTGCACATTGCATACATATAAAATGCTGTTTTTGGCCAGTGGCTCCATTCTTTTTCCTCTCAAAAGTCTTTGTTAAAATGTTTCAAGCCATGATCCAGACCAACTTGTTACAAGTTTATTTACATTATAAACTCTAGTATAAAATAAGAGTCTGAAAAGGAAATAAACATACAAAGTTACAAGATTGTGTACTTTTAAAGGCATAGTTCACCCAAAATTGAAAATGTAATCACTATTTACTCACCCTCAAGTGGTTCTAAACCTTTACAAGTTTTTTCTGTTAAACACAATATTATATAGTTTGAAAAGACCTGAAAACCTGTAACCCCAGACTTCCATAGGAAAACATATAGTACAGAAATCAATGGTTACAGGTTTCAAATTTTCTTCAAATTATCTTCTTTTCTGTTTAACAGAAAAAAAACTAACTCATCAAGATTTGAAACAATGGCAAGTAATTGGACAGTTTTCATTTTTGGGTGAACTATCCCATTCAAAACACATGAAGCATTTGTGAATAACATTACTGACTTAACAACAACGAAAAAATATAAAAAATATTAATTAAAATGTATTGGGTGTATCTACAGAGATTTCCTGAGCAGTATCATTGGTAGTATTAATAAAACAAGTCATGTCAGGTGCTACAAGTGTATTACACGATTAATGGAAATACTTTTACATTATTAGATATGTTTGCAAAGTAAATACATCTGACCACTACAACTAACGGCCATCTTAGGATGTTTTCATACAGCACATTTTAAGAGACAGTGTTGAAACTAATCGAGTATTTTGCTTCCAATGAACTAGTATTGTGGTTAATAAAAGTAATATAATTACCAAAGAAGATTCTCATTAGACCATTTTTCCAAAAACACGACTTCTAAAGATGAAAATAAATCGCAACAGGTTGCATTTTAAGTGCTGATGCCCCAAATGACAGTTTGTACAAACAATAATGACATGTACGAGAACGCATTTAGTCAACACGCGATAACTAGTAACACACAAAGATTAAGCATTACGTTAAGATGAACAGGGAGTTAACCATAATGCAAGAACATAATACAATAATAGCATCTATTTGTTGGAAAAAAGACAGACCTGCTACGAATGGCTTAAATTAGCTACATGATGCCTATACTCTGCATCCTAAACAAAAGTGCACTTTCTGCTCTTTTAATCCGCTTGTTTCTTCACAAAACATCTGGGTCGGGTTTATTAAAGTCGCCTTATTTATTAGTTAAATATGTGTAGTTACGGTGAACCAATGAACTAGTTACTATCAAAACCCAAACATTTCCGTTTTGCTTACCGTGGGCAGCCATGTTAGATTGCCATGGACACGCATACTGTAGGCGGAGACAAAATCGGCCATCCAATCAAAACAAGCAAACTATACAAGTGCGAGAAATGTATTATGAATGTACTTTGAACCGCTTTGAACATTCTTTAGTAAAGAACAAAAATATTTCACCCATAGTCCACAAGAAATACACACATACCTACATACATATATATATATATAAGCAATTCCATGCAAATGTCAACATTGCCATGAAAAAAATAAGTTTTTACCAAAATAGAAAAACCGTTTCGTGTGTAAGCAAGTATTTTACAGTGCTTTAAAATACTCAAAATGTCTGTCATTGTTTTCAAATTATTATATTTGATTTAGTCACACAAGTGGCAAGTTCACATTTTATCACATCCATAACAGATAAGTGTCACATCCATAACGAAGCTTTTCCCTCTTAAATGCAAAAATGTCAAAAATATAATAAAATAAAAAAATTGTTTTATAGTGAGCTTATTGTTTTGATTAGCAATATTTTTTTTTTGGTTTGTGAAGTTTGATTTACTGAATTTCTACAAAGCATGTTGTATACTGTAAACTCAAACTTTTTTTATCACATCCATAACGCATGTTTATTTTCCTCATTTAAAATATAAAAAATGTTAACAGCTTGATATTTTTCAGATCCCATAACTCTCTGGTTAGTTGTTTTGAAAAATATAAACAGCTGTTTAATTTACTATATGCCTGATAAATAAGACGTATGCATGTAAAAATAGAATATAAACATACAAAAGTTAGTCAAACTGAAAACCAAAGTAGCTATTATTTAAATACTCAAAAGGTAAGCGCGGTGGCGTTGCTGTGGTTACCACAGTCAGTGGCGTTCTAAAAAAGAATGTGTTCGAAAAACGGTCGACGACGTTGAGAAACTAGTGTGACTTTCATTAAGTGTCTGGCCATCGCTGACATTAGCGGTATGTAAAGATCTTTCTAAAAGTTTCATTTTAGGTTATTATATTAGGTTGTTTCGACGTGATTTTGGTGAAGGACACTAAAGATTTTAGTATTTCTCTCTGTCATGTCGTTTCTGATTATTTTATTAGTTTTCCACTTTTTTCGGTTAGACTGTAGATTGTACTGAATGTTGGTTGAAATTGGAGATTATATATTGTCGACTTGTCAGTTTTAGGATTTTGAATATTCAATTTTTTCTAGTTTGTGTATTCTGTTATCTTCTTTAGCAGCCTAATCATTAATGAATGTCATTTGTTATGTTGTCCGATAGACTTTTGTGTTTGTGTGCTTCATCTGTATATTGCTCTGTAATTTAACATTTGCAGATTGTTATTTGTTATATCATCAGATAAACTGATCTGTTATCATATATTTGTATGCTGTCAGCTTGGACACAAGCTTGAATATTACTGTATGTCTATTGTCGGATTGAGTGTCTGGCTGTTATTTATTTGTTATGTTGTCGATCTGTTCAACATTTGCAGATTTTCATAGTGATTTGTTCTATTGACAGTTTTACTAATTATTGTAACACATTTATCTATTCTAAGTTTGTAGATTGTCATCTAGTATTTACCTATAGCTGTGAAATATTACCTGATAATGTTACAACATAATCACAGTGGAGACAATGATAGATGAAACTTCCAGAGAATGTTATTAAGTTTAATGAATTATTTGATATCTTTCTATTGTATTTTACAGATTGGAACGGACCACATGGAGAAAAAGGGAATCACACACCTCAGCAATGACTAGAAATTGATGGTCAGGAATGGACGGGTGCATTGCTGGATATCCTTCCAAGATGAAAGGGGCGGTGTTGTAGTATAGATCAGTGGTTCTCAAACTTTTTCACCTCAGAAAGAATTTGTCTCTTCAAGTACCACCTAATGACTAGCATCAAAATATAGTAGCGTAGTAGGCCTAATTAGTCAGCTACAGCTCTGCACAGTTCAAAACAAGGCAGATTATTCTTAAAAATAATGTCAGCCACTTTAAACATTATAGTTTGAACATTAACGCTGTACTGCGCTTATGTTTAAATAAAAATGCATTTAAAAGTTAATTAAAGTCAGTACTGTTCGTAAAAAGTAAATAAATAAAATGCAGAACTTAAAGGTAAAGTATTAGCATATACTGTAGTAGCCTATATTCATCAAAGCCTGGAAATGTAGCTTGGACCTCATACATTTATGTCATCATCTTCTTATCATATAGAAACCATTTTTGATACATTTTGAAATATATGTTGCATTTACATATTACATATTTGTATGGGGAAGAGCGGGGATAGTTGTGCTTCTATTATATTTCTCTATTTATCTTTGAGATCTTGAGCTACAAGTGTCTATATGTTTTTTGTAGCACAAACAGTAAATGTGAACACTTTTTAGTTTTAAACAGGAGTAAAATGCTACAATTCACCCCACTGTCTGGGTTAGTTGTAACACACCCCGTGATAAGATGTAAATGATGATTTCCACCAGGGTGAGATGTAACATTATAAAGACCTGTAAATGGATTTGAAAGCTTTTTATTCAACATTGAGCTTTCAGTATCATTTGTGTGTCTCTGCGTTACAAAGCTGAATAAAATGTGCAAATGTGCATCAGCTATAATGATTGAACACTATTATTGTGTGCAGGCTTCATGAGCCCACAGAAGTCAAACACTGAACTCAAACTACTTTGGCTTCTTTCTGTTTCGAGAGCTATAGGAATACTGAAATTAATCATATAAATACAGTTTAAATCTGCTTGGGGTTGGTGGCAACATTTCACTAATGTTGCGAGCAAAAGTTTTGTTGTTACAACTGACCCAGCGTTATGTGGCCATGAATCTATTCTCCTTACAGCTAACAGCTGAAACATTATCACCAACAATGTGGATTAAATATATCCACACACAGACACACAAACTACATGGGTTTAACTACAAATCAGGCATTGCTATCTCAAAAATAAGTAGAGTAAAAAATATTACTGTTTTTCCTGTCTAATATCTGCTGTGTCGGTCACAGGACTTTACTTTTCATATGTGGTATGGGGACTAATATAAGCATGTGTGAAGTGAAGCAACTGATTTGTAACTAGTTCCTGGTTGTAGAGATTGGAAGTGTTACAGCTATCCCCGGTCTCCCCCTTGAAATCTGAACATTAACTTGTATTTTAAATACATGATTCACAGTTACATATTTAAATTCAATTCAATTCAATTCATCTTTATTTGTAGAGCGCTTATACAATGTAGATTGTGTCAAAGCAGCTTCACATGGAAGTTTATAGTAAATTGAAACAGTGTCAGTTCAGTTTTCAGTGTTTAAGTTCAGTTTAGTTTAGCTCAGTTCAGTGTGATTTAATATTCACTACTGAGAGTCCAAACACTGAAGAGCAATTCCATCGATGCGCAGCTCTACAGATCCCGAACCATGCAAGCCAGTGGCGATATTGGCGAGGAAAAAACTTCACCAATTGGCGAAAGTGAAGAATTTAAAAAACCTTGAGAGAAACCAGGCTCAGTTGGGCACGATCATTTCTCCTATGGCCAAACGTCTTGTGCAGAGCTGCAGTCTAGGCGCAGTAGCTGGACCTCAGCGAAGACGCGTATAATGAGAGATTAGAAGCAGATCTAATGAGAGATTACATCTGCTTACAGTGCGTCATTTACAGTATGTGTGTCAGAAAAGTGATTATAAATACCCAGTTTGACCAATTAATACGCGATTCATCCATTCATACATGCAGCATTTCCATGATTTGGTGGAATTGAGATCATATCTTAAGTAAACCGTGGAGTTTGTGTAAACTGTGCACCCGACCACAGTTTTCAGGCTGACTCGGGTAAGGTTCGCAGGTTCTCTGTCTGTGCACACAGAGACTAACTTTAATTTTTGTGTTTCTTCAAGCTTCAAACATGGCAAATTTGCTGAGGTCTGTGTTTTGCGGCCCGCACCATTTGAATCATCCAGATTTATTTAAATCTGAGGAAACAAACTAAATCAAAAGCCACACTGTTAGGCCAATTACAAAAATGACTTTAGACTATATATTGAAAACGCAGGCAGCATATGGAAATTCTTGAGTTTGCAGTAACTGAAATGCCAACAGGACTGGTCTGCAAAAGCACTTCTCTAGTGCATATCTGCTCGAGAGCTTCACAATGTTTTAGATTTTTAGCTCATCTGATGACATGATGCACTAAACAAACTAATCACAACAGTGTGATCATACAGTACAGGGAACAGCCAATGCGGATCACATCGGTGTTATCATACACGTTAGTGTATTCATATATTTTTAATTATTATTCAGTGATTCCTCCGCATACCACTAGAAGAAAGCCTGCATACCACACTTTGAGATCCACTGGTGTAAATTGTTAGATAGGCCTAGTCTTTGTCAGGTTTTTCCTTTTTCAAATAATGGAGCAGGCAGAAGGACTCACAAGAGAATCGGTTGACATTTATCTAAAAATGCTGAAGAACAGCAGGGAGGGTTTTGTCGGGGCTGTCTTTGTTTTGCAGGTTGGAGTGGAGCAGAAGGAGACTCACAAGGGGAACGGTGAAGATATACTTGAAGACCTGGAGCTCAGGAAGCAGGTAGAATGGCTTGAACTGACAGAAAAATGGAGTTAGTTTCCAAAGAAATGTATTAAGAATAATTAGACTTAATATCTCTCTTTTACAGATTGGCACAGAGCATGTGGAGGAACAGGGAAACACATGTCAGTAATGAAGTGCATAGTAATAAATTAGGTACTGCCTTAAATGAAGTTGAATCAAATTAACTTCATAAAACATTTAAAATTATATATTTAAATGTTTACAGTGTCACAGAAAGGACGGGATTCAGGTGAACAAACGATGTTTATCTGCAGGATGGCAGGTGAGTATAAGCAGGTGAGCATATGGATGCGGATGATAATGTTAATCAAGATCACTGCAACAGTTCTTATTTGTAACACTTTATTCCCTACAACATGTAACTCCCGCAAAAACAGACAGGGAATTCTTTTATATCCCCAAAAAGCCCGCGCTAGCGCACACATTTACCTTACGCAGCTCAAAAAACACATAACAGATAATAGTCTAAAAACAAACTGGATATTTGACTGTGCAGGTTTGGAGAAGGATACCACAGATGGGGAACAGGATGAAGGCCACATGAGGAACCAGGAGACACTAGGAGAGACATGGAAGACACAAGAGACGCAAGTAAACTGATATCTAATAATCAATACTGACAGTGTATCAGGAGCAAAGTCCTTTCTTTACTAGTGAAGAGTCCAAACACTGAGTGAATGTGAGTGGAGTCTTTATAGTGCTGTGATGATGATGGTGATGATTGTCAGGTGTGTGTCTAATTAGACTCAGGTGAGGGTGCTAGTGGGTGGAGAACCTGGTCTTACTGTGACAGTAAGTGATGGTTGGGTATTTTCTTCATATAGACAGAGATAGATACAATAACTTGTTTGTTTGTGTGCTTCATTTTTATATTGCTCTCTAATTTAACATTTGCAGATTGTTATTTATTATATCATCAGATATTTGTATGCTGTCAGCTTTAACACATATTGAATATTACTGTACGTCTATTGTCGGATAAATTGTCTGGCTGTTGTATTATTTATTTGTAGTTTATGTTGTCGACCTGTTCAACATTTGCAGATTTTCATAGTGATTTGTTCTATTGACAGTTTTACTAATTATTGTAACACATTTATCTATTCTAAGTTTATAGATTGTCATCTAGTAGAGTATTAACTTATAGTTGTGAAATATTACTTGTTAGTGTTACAACAGAACCAGGCTGGAGACAATGATAGATAAAACTTCCAAAGAATGGTCTTAAGTTTAATTAATGACTTGATTTCTCTCTATTGTATTTTGCAGATCAGACTGAACCACATGGAGAAAAAGGGAATCACACACCTCAGCAAAGACTGGATGGTCAGGAATTTATAAAAAAAAAAAATTATATGGACGAGTGAATCGACGGACGTCCTTACAAAATGAAGTAGTGGTTTTTGGTATATTTAGTAATTAGGCCTTGTCTGTGTCAGGTTTTTCTTTTTCAGGTAATGGAGAGAGAGCAGGCAGAAGAGGGAGACTCACAAGAGCATCGATGTACATTTATCTAAAAAATGCTGAAGAACAGCAGGTCAGTGCTGTCTATAGGTGTACATTTTGTAGTATAAGTGAAGTTTATTTATAAACTAATTTCGAGAGGATCACGTACTTATGATTGCTTGCAGCCGGCCCCGCATTATTCAATTCGTGATTCACCAATTAGTCGATTCCTAAGCCACTATAAATACCCTAGGTTCCAAATCACAGCTATCTTCGTTTTGAAGAATTCCCCCTTCCACCCCTACTCTTCCTCCTTTCCTAGATGGGTGGCACGGTGGCCCAGTGGTTAGCACTGTTGCCTCACAGCAAGAACGTCACTGGTTCTAGTCCTTACCAAGCCAGCCAACGTTTCTGTGTGGAGTTTACATGTTTTCCCCGTGTTCACGTGGGTTTCCTCCGGGTCCCCTGGTTTCTTCCCACCGTCCGAAAACATGCAACTTAAGTTAATTGACTAATCTAAATTGGCAGCATAGACATGCTCCTAGTAAGAAGTTATATCTTATAAGCAATCACTATCTGTTCAGCTACTACAGCAGGGGAGTTCTCGAGATCTACCTGAGCTCAAACTCCCCTCTCGCCTTGCAAACGGGAGGGAGCCCCGGGCTCGAGGATCTTATGAGCTCAGGGCTCTCTCCCAGGACAGCATGCCAAACAAGCTTTATAATCAATCATCAGCTAAGTGTGAACTCTTGAAATAGTGTAAGTAGTGCGTTCACACAGAAATATTCTTTTACTCTAATTAGATTAAGTGCACTTTAAATTCCTGAATGATGCACTTATTTAACCATTAAAAAGAAATGTGGACTGTTGGACACTTCACGCACTCAACAGCTACAGTATTGATCACGTAGCGGAAGGGGTGAAGCTATTAGGCGCTTAAGTTTGATTATTTTGGATTACGAAAGCAAAATTCTCCTATGAGAGTGATTATGCTGCTTCCTGATGGTGAATGTGGTTATACTCCTGGCAGGTATTATTTGATAGTTTGGTCATTTGTTTCACTAGTTTGGCAATCGTCAAACATCATCTGGAAAACGGTTTAAATTTGTGATTAGTAAATAACCATTAGTGTTTTATTTGGGACGACACTACATTCATGAACAATGCTGTTGAGTGTGTAAGTGCATAATTGTATAGTGAATAATTTCATAGTGTACAGTGTCCCATTTGGGATGCAGCTTTTGTCTTTTGCAGGTTGGAGTGGAGCAGAAGGAGACTCACAAGGAGAACAGTGGAGATATATACCTAAAGACCTGGAGCTCAGGAAGCAGGTAGAACAGCTTGAACTGACTGTACAATGGAGTTAGTTTAGAAAGAAATGTATTAAGAATGATAAAAGACTTGATATCTTTCTCTTTGACAGATTGGCATGGAGCAAGTGGAGGAACAAGGAAACACGTCAGTAATGACAAGTACATTATAATAAAAATTAGGTATTGCCTTAATTGTTTAAGTTGAATCAAATTAAGTGTATAAAACATTTATAATTATATATCAAATTTTTACAGAGTGATATTTGGGTATTTCCTTTAAATAGATGTTGACTTTGTCTTTTACAGAGTGGAGTGGAGAAACTAAGGGATCACACATCTCAGCAATGATAAGACTCAGGTATGATCTATCAACGACAGATGTCCAAGAGGAAAGGGATGGTGGTGGGCCTAAGCCGGGCTCAGAATACAGGCGTTTACAGTAATACATTTATTTACATTGTAGGTAATGGAACCACAACATGCAGATGAGAGAGACTCACAAGTGAAATGGTGAATATTTATCTGAAGAACACTTTGTTTATTGCTAGAAATCAGCCAGCAAATAGAGCTTTGCTAGTCTTGTTTTTGTTTTTTGCAGATTAGACTGGGGCATGTGGAGAATGGGAATCACACCTCAGCAATGACTGAAAACTGATGGGCTGGTTAGGAATTTCCTGAATGAATGAATGAATGAAAAATAGATGTCCTTCCATGAGGAAGGGGGTGGTGGTGGGCTTAGTTAGCTAGATGTCTGTGGCAGGCTTTTGCCTGTTGTGTTTTTTCACACAACAGGCAAAAGAAGAAAACACAAGAGCATCAGTGAAGATTTATCTGAAGAACACCGGAGAACATCTTGTGCATTGCTGGAGTTCAGCTGGAGTTCATGAAGCATGTAGAGTAGGGCTATTCAATTAGTTTGTCAGGGGGGCCAGTTCATGAAAAGCATCCCAAATGAGGGGCCAGAGATATGACTTGCAATATAAGTGATGACGACACAACAGCACATATGTATGTATTTTTGCTCCTTAAGACACTCACGTTGTATTTTTCTACATTGAAATGTTAATATATTGTATTTTGAAACTACTATCATAATACTATCATAATAATATAAGTGCATTGTACAATAGACTTTTTTTTTTTTTTTTTACATTCAAATGTTGTATTTCAAAGCACAACAAAAGCAGTGCATTGCTAAAGTAAGCTTCTTCTACATTCAGACACATTCATATGTTATGTTTTGAACTGAATAACAATTATGGATGCAACAATTATAGATTTTGGTTGTACGATTATATAGTCTGAAGAATAATCATGGTTTCACGATTATCACATCTGATGTAAATTTAAGCTTTATATTAGCTAAGTATTTAAACTAACTGTTGTTATCATCTGCGTTCTTACACACATAATCATTTTAATAATTTAACATATTTTTTGTTTACATTGCACTGAAAGCCACGCACTACTTTCACGCTACAGCGTGAGATGTTTTTTACTCGTTGCGTCTGGAAGGTGCGAGCGCACGCATATAGAGTATCGGCTGCTAGCAAAAAAATGGGTATCTCGATAAAATCCCTATTTTCCCATAGGCTTTTTGAAGATTGCAGATAATAAGCTGTGTTCGAACACTGTTCATTACACTTACACGTTTTGTCCAGCCTGATAATCCTCACATGAAAATATATATTTTAGCACTTTTGGATCTTAAATGCAAACGCAAGAATTGAAAAGCTAACAGACTATAAACAGACTACATGCCTTCAGGGCGCTCGCCTGTGATGTCAGCACCATCCTGCTACAGACAACTTTTCAAGCTTATTTTTAGTAATATGGTCCATGACAAAGATTTACTCTCTCTGTTTATTATATTATAATCCAGGCTCTATATTATAAACAAATAAATGCTCAAAAACACATCTGTATAGACCTACGCACCTTTTGGATTGTTTTTTTATGTGGGATTATGTTTTGTTTTGGCTTTACGGTTGATGTAAAAGTTTTAAAACTGTATGTATAAATGTGCCTACATAGTATTATCAGAAGACATTTAAATGTGTATCGCTCATGTGCACACAGCCCGCTTACCTTAGTAATATATACGACAGAAATGAGCTGTGAGGGACAAGTCTATCAAATGCCTCAAGTTCCATCATAGATAGAGAATAACATTCAATATTCTCTTTTTGTCACAGAGTACAGTGAAATGCAGTCCATACAGTCACATATGCTATACATTTTAAAGAGTATATTATAACAGTTAAATGTGTTCAGATGAAAAAAAAAGACAAAAAATCAATTGATGACGTTAAAATGACAGTTAATATGTGTGTATTTTTATACATTTATTCACACGTTTGCATTACTGAGAGCAGGAAAGAGACAGGCTGCACTGGTAAATGTATCTTCATAATATTGTTTAATTAAAATAAATGTTCAACAAATGAATCTGTCTTGATGGTCTTTACAAGTGAAGGCCTTATCTACACACAACATGAATTCCCAATTAGAAAAAATACCACAAACTATAAAATACTATTCATGAAAATACTTAAATAACACACAAATCCAAATGGCCAACGCAAGCGGGCTGCATTCCAGACCAGTTCAGCTTGATGACGTATAATGTCTCCGACACCGTCTGTAGTCCCGTTTAGCAACTTGATAGCAACCGTCTTTTTAAAGAAGCGTAACCGATTAAAAAAAATTAAGAATGTGATGTAACTAATGTGTTTTATGTCGTTGAATAAAACGTGAAAGTATCTTGAGTTTGTGTTCGCCACAAACCTTATTTAAGCGCTTTAATTGAAATCCCATTGAAAAAAAAAACATTGACTTTAGGACGAGGGAATCGGAACTGCTAAAATGCTAACTTGCTTTCGGGTTTTTGCATACAAATTGACGTCATAGTTCTTCCACTCTATTGCTAATATCGTGGTTGAGGCTATTCCAGCTGGTTTAATACAACTAATTAATAATCAACTTTCCTATGGATGCGTTAAAGATACTGCCAGAATTAAAAATTGACTGTTTTGATAAACTTTCTCCATCCTATAATAATAAAAAAAAATTGACAATTGTTTCAATCTTAACACAAAACGTCCCCTAGAGGGAAATATTATTGGAATGAAAAAAATTATTGATATTAATTGGAAAACTACCTGGTCAATCCCCTTTAAATTTTGCCTTTTAAATAAGGTTAAAGAAGTGCATTTTAAAATACTTCACAAAACTTATCCTTGCAAAGTAACTTTATCTAAATTCATGGAGATTGATAATACTTGCACATTTTGTAAGATACATGAGGAAGACTTATCTTATTTTACTATAACTGTGATGTCTCTTAAATTTTAGAATGATGTTAGTGATGTGTTATTTGGGCAAAGAAATGTTAATTACAGGCTCTCTTTAAAAGATGTATTTGTATTTGCTCTTTTTTACACACACAAATAACATTTGAGTACGTTGTTAATTTTTATATCTTACAAGGTAAGTTTTTTATTCATAAACATAAATTTGGGAATTGTATACCAAACTGCAATATATTTTTATTAAAAATGGAAAATTTGAAAAAGTCTCTAAGGCAAATTAAAAACAAAAAGAACAATTTGATGTTAGATTTCATGGAGGAATTTTTTTCTGGTACTAATCCCCGCTGTAGTTGATGATTGTGTCCTAAATTATTAATATTATTATTACTAGTATTAGTTTTTTTTTCTCATTGTACTTTGTAATACTTTATTTTATCTATTTTTCCCACCTGTTATGTTTTTGCTTTATTATTATTATATCTGGTTGTCTTTTGCAATTTTGTAATGTTACTGGATATAGTTTCTGAATGTGTATTAGTACCTTATGTAATGTTTCAAAACTTATAATAATGAAAAAAAAGATCATTTATAAAAAAATATATAATAATAAAATTAATAATAATAATATAATTTATATATATATATTCTAATATTGGAAATATCGAACTTGTGGATGGAAAGGACGTGATATGTGAATGGCCCGCTGTTATAGTTAATCCAGTGTGCATGAGTATTAGCCTTGATGTAGCTATAAGCTCAGAACTTTATACTAGTGCACAGGTGGCATAACTTTTAGTTGCAGCAGCTTCGTTCAGTGCAACAGAAATGTGTCGTTGAGAAGCCATTAAGCTTAAGTATCCAAATGTTTTCGGCTTCTTGTGCCACTCAGTGTCAGGTAACTCACGCTCTGCGCAGCCTTTAACTGCAGCTTGTGCGTCACTTCATAACTATAGCGGCTGTTTTTCGACTGTACTACATTTATTTTTGATGTCTTGGTCTACTATTTGGAGTGCCGGAACAAATTGCCTCTGGCTGCCAATCGAATAGCCCTGATGTAGAGCAATGGTCTCAAACTCAATTCCTGGAGGGCCGCAGCTCTTCATAGATTTGCTCCAACTCACACCTGCTCAATAGTCTCTAGTAGTCTTAATCACCTTGATTGGTTGCATCAGCTGTGTTTG